>CATIWR010368593.1:0-76897 GCA_949677035.1 Omphalea diandra
GTCACGACAAAAACAAAGCTATTGCACTTGCACTTGCATAGTTAATTGTTATACTTGCAATGTATCTTAATGATATTTGATTTTGGATTATGCCATGAGAATTTAATTATTGTTTTTATTCACTGAGTCGCGACTCACCAAATCACAAAATTTTTTTCAGATACCGAAGAATAAGAATTGGACACCTTCGTGCTTTTAGAGTTACATCATTTCATATGGACCATAGGTCGTCGGCTAAATCCAAACTCTCTCTCTTCTGGTGTCATATACATAGATGTGCATCAAGTAAATGTTTGATTGTGTGTAGGATGGGTAAAACCTATATGCATATGTATTTTGAACATGAATGATATGAGTTATGTAAATGAAAATGGTCGTTACATTCTCCCCCTTCATCATTATAAAAAAGAAACAGACAATAATAGCAATAGCAAAAAATAAAAATAAAAAAGAATCAAATAGACAAAGAATTAACTCTTTGTTTCACCTATTTGTAGGACATATATTTTGTTTTATGTGTTTTAGCAATGATTAAGAGAGGATTTTATGAGCCCCAATGACCTCTTGAGCCCTTATTTTCATTATTTCTTGTGTTAGCTAGTTGTTTGCAATATTTTAATCACTATCACCATAAAGGAGTGACTAGCTATCTAGCTTGTTCACTCTTTTCGTCTTTTTTCTTTTTAAGATGGCTATTTGATTAAATTGGAAGAGAAAGATCCATTCTTTATGATCTTTCATTTTTTTTACCTCTCGTGCTTACTGCCTTATATATATATATATATATTATAATAGTTCTTTTTTGGATAGGCTAATATCATAACCTTTCAAAATGATTAGTGATGTACTTGTAAATGCTTTAGCTTTTTAGGAGCATTATGGAGGAGGGTTCAATAACCCTAAGATCTCATGTGTTGATTTGATGTCATGCCTAATGGCCTCAACTATCCTCCAAATGCACTTGCATGTCATATTCACTTTATGTCTTATTATTCATGCCCAAGTGTTCATGCTTTATATGTTATGTTATTCTTTTTATATTCATGTGATGTTGGGATTATACTCAACTTGGACTTAGAGCTTTATTATATTCATTTAATGCATTAATGATATGTTTGATTGAGATGCACTAGAAACATGTTTAAGAGTGATAACCATATCAATTAATAATAAGGCTAAAATGGTATAATGTGAACCAAAGATGTTTGAAGGCTAGATCCCTAAGTTTAAGAAATTTGGGGGAGCCTAACCTTTTTCCCAAGCCATATCCAATTCTTAAACTCAATCTTTGGTAGGGTGAAGATGAATTGGACTTTCTAAATAACTTAGGTAGGCTCAAAATTTATCCTTACCTATATTTTTATCCTGACCAAAGTCAAGTAGCAACTCCACAATTCAACTAGGGATGGTACCAATGTATTATTCCACCACGGTCCCCCATTGACCATAACTTTAGAAAAAGGGCTTTTAACTTACATGAGGCCTCAAGAATCCCCATTGATCCAAATCGCATTCCATGCCTAAGAGTTATTATCAATGTATGATCCTCATCCTCTTGATCCCCTAATGTTCGATAAAAGGAAAGAGTCACAAGCAAGATTCTACTAGTTCAAGCACAACCCTGATAACTATTCTAGCACTCACACTAGGGATTCAACTTCACTTGGTAACACCTTATGGGTTCCTAATCTTCTTCCATTTGGTTCATTTTCCTAATCTTCTTCCATTTGGTTCATTCATCTAATGTTACTATCAAGTCACTAGTATGATTAATTAACATATAAAAGCATGCTAAGTTGATAGTCTCCCAACCCAAAAACTGAAAATCGTGCAATTGTCTTATCATGAAAACCTTTCGTGGTAGTAATACTCTAATAAGTTCTCTTAACACATAATAAAGTAAAGGAATTATTATAGATCCATTCCCTGAAAGCATCTCTCAAAAGTGGATTCATATAATTAAATATGATTAATATTAATGTCCAATCAATCAATAACATACGATCTAACATAGCCACCTTTCTTCATTTAGGCTTAAGCTTCATTCATCTAATGTCTTCCAATCCTCTATAATAGTCTTTGGCTATGTAAGTCTTCAAGGACCCTTCCAATAACAATTCAAATAGATCTAACATAGCCTCGGGGGGGCCCCTAAAGCTCTCATGGTAAGCACATAGGGCTACATGTGGTTCTCCAAATCCTATGTCTTTGTGAACTTTGGAATTTTGGCCATCCAAAAGCTAGCAAGTAACTTCTCTTATTTGCTAGCTAGTAACTTCTTAATGTATGTCCCTTATTCATCCCCTTAACATCTAAAGTCTTTTGAATCTTCTCTAACTACTTAGAAAACTTGTCCATTTTTACACAATCCTTGCCATCTCTTATATCCTTCTATAGTGTTAGCATAACACCACCTTTTTCCCTTGCAGCTCTTTTTTTATGGTAATCCACCATCCCACACATATCATAATCTATTACTATCGGAGGTAAGGTGCCTATTGGGTTATTTCCCTTATGTGCTTTATTGAAAGAAGATTAACCCTTCTTCAACAGTATATTATTTAAACACCTTTACACCTCCTCGGTGACATAATCCTCCATCATATGCCTAAATTTTGCTCGCACTCTTTCAATTAGTTTTTCTTATGAAGTTCAATTTGTTTATTCCATAGTTGCCAACAATTTTAGGTTTTATACTAGGCTAGGTGTTTTGCTTTTGTTTTTTTGTTTTTTTTTTTTTTTTTTTGCCAATCTCCTTCCTCTTCTCATCCAAGAAGGCCTAGGTGGAGCTATGATGGCATCAAAATAAAGGTTATTTGAATGATGCATAATCTATTCATGTATGTATGAAATGCTCATATTATTCATAAAATAACATATTCTTGCAACCTTATTCCTCCCGCATATGAGGTTCAGTGGCTCTTTCTTAAGAACTGTCTATTTAACTATCAATAGGGGATAGTGAACACCTATGGTCCCTCTGACCAAGTAAGCCTAAACCTGAAAGTGCACTACACAATTTAGGACTAAAACTTATAAAATAACTCTCTTTACATAGATAAATGAGGTGTACATCAAAAGAAATATTTTTTTACATAGTGGAGGATGAGGCATACACAAGTATTTATATTAAGAGACTTATATGATGAGGAATGGGGAATACATAAATATTTACGTTGAGGGATAATATTTACGTGGCAAGGAATAGAAAATACATAAATATTTACATTGGGGGAGTTCTCTTTTCAAGGCTTGACTATCTATTTGGGGATTGCCACCCTCCTTTGAAAAAATGTAAATAAGAAAGGTACCTTGTTCTAAGATACTATAGTTCCTACAATTGCCAATCAATCAAAGAGGTGTTATAGTAAATGACTCATGCAAACATAAGGACGGTTGTCATATACTCCTTACTTGGCACACCTAAAGTACTTGGTATGCAAGTGATAAACCTTTTACGCCATCTTATAAGCCTAAATAGAGCTTAAGCCTCAAGTTTTGAGAACGTATTAGTTAACTAAAAGGCTAACCTAGTGTAAATGATATATGTAAAATCTATATGAATACAAAGGACAATTTAATTTACTTAAGATAAAGATTGTAAAAGTGAATAAGAGATTATGACATGAAATCAATTCCATTAGTCCCCTATGAAGTCACCACTATAAGCATCTCAAGATTTCATGCACCATAAAAATAAATAAATAGTTTACCTATAGAAATTTCTATTGGTAAATTAATTTACCTACAGACTGCCTATGGATTTTATCCATAGGTAATGAAGCAGTCAATAAATTTTGCCTATGAAAATTTTCGAAAGCAAAATTTACCAATAAATTACCTACAAAAAACTTTCGTAGGTAAATTTTACCAACAAAAATTTTCATTTTTTCATACATAAATGAAAATTATTCATAGCCAAATTGTCCAATAATTCCATTAGTAATTTCCAATCAAATTTTCTGTAAGAAATTACATAAGTAAATATTTACTTACAAAAATATTTCGTACATAATTTCATAGGTAAATGTTTACCTATAAAATTTTGCATAGGAAAATATATAGATAAATATTTTCCTATACAATTTTTTCCTAAGCAAATCTGTAGATAAATATTTACCTACAGAATTTTCCATAGGCAAATCCGTCAGTAGATCTAAATTCATCTTTCTTTAATTTATTATTATGATTTTTATATTTGTAATATTATAAATTTGATAATTTTGAATAACTTAATAGAAGAGAAAAATATCTCATAAAATATATAATAAATTTTAAATATCAATTTTATTCAATAAACATAATTCACAAAATTCTACTCCTCCATAATAAACAAAAATATTTTTGATCTAACAACTCAAAACTGTTAAGTTCATGATGTACCTGGTACATACTACAATATGACCTTAGACTATTATTGCAAACCTAAAAGAACCCTAAAAAAGAGCCCCCACTAGACTAGGAAATAAGACATTTCAAAATATGATAAGCTATTATTGTAGTGATTTATACACCATTTCCAATGAATGGAATGAATCTAGAACATGGTAAAATCCTTATTCTTGCACACCTTTTGGTTCTTTATGCATAGCCCAAAATCATTGTCTATTAGGCAACATAATATTATGCCAACATTTGCACTTGCAACACAAAAAATATTATATAAATAAATATAAATTAATTAATCTATCACTTAATTAAGTTGAACCAAAAAAATTCAAATGCATATACCAAGAATTTAGGCAACCAATTTGAAGAAATTGTACATAATCAAGTTCAAAATTGACTTTAGCAATAAGGGAAGCTTTTTGTTAAAAATATTTGTTGCATGGAATGATATAATATATAGTATAGGCTAAGAAGTGTATTAAGCAATGTTGTCATATCATTAAGTTTTTGAAGCATAACTAATCTAAATTGGAGGCATGTATATACATATATGGGAGTGGCTTCCACTACAACATAACATAAAGTCAGTGCTACAATAATGTAGCAAGCAATTAGAGCCAACTAGGCATCAGAAGGTGAAATATATAAACATACTATACTTTAAGAATAACATCTAAATAAAGTTCATCCATGAATCCAAACAAGAATATGAGGGAATTGGATAGCAAAATAAAATTCATCCACGAATCCATGAATCCAAACATGAGTTCTTTCCTTATGCGTTTAAGGTCATATTCAGAAAACTAAAAGAACTATTCTATTAATCACAATGAGAAATCTCCACAAAAAAAGATATAGCAATGGTATTTAAGTATAAACCTATAGTATTTTGAAAACATGCAACTAAATTTCTAAAGACCAATCCTTTCTAAGAAGAAGGAATGAGGTATTTTTCCAAAACTCATATATCTCCTATTTTGATTTCTACATATTTTATATTAGATTAATTACCTGTGGTAACTATTTTATCTATACACAAAGGAACCTGAGGAATTCAAACATTATTCTTGCTTATATAATAATGTAGACGTGTGTCTGAGGGCTAAGTGATAAATTTTTCAAAAATATTTTTTAATTAAAAAAGCGAAAAAAATATTTCCATAACCATTTTAAATAAAAAGGAGAACTATTTGAGAATCAATATCAAAAGTCCCTTTTCTAAAACTAAAATAGAGCATTGTATTCAAACTTCATATATGTTTAAAAAAAAAAACTAACCTTCACAATCCAACCAACAGCTAACAGCATGAAACTATCCAATCACAATCAACATTAATGTTCAATTAAGCCAAACTCTAAAAAAGGCTTGTAACTACAGAATAGTATCCATATTTGGAATCCATAAGAAAGGCTCAATTGTGATATGACCTTTTGGCTCTAAAAATTCAATCATATCTAAAATTTGAAAAGAATAGATATGATGCAATAATTGTTCATTAGATATATGAAATTTTAAATGAAATATAGACCAAAGCAATAGGCAAACATAAAAACTTGCAAAATCTATCATTTTTTGACAAGTACTGGATAAAATATAATGGCATAACCTAAGCAACCAAATCCAATAAGCTTAGTGTACTATATATATATATATATATATTAAGGAGCAATCCAGGACATGAAAGTGACTAGGATGCATGTTAAAGTGAGAAGATGAGTAGTATATAAAAAACAATAAGGAAACATAAATGGGTTAAATTATAAGACACATAAATGGAGATCCTTGGGTTGTGTTTACTTTGGAAATATTTTCCTAGTTTGCTAGAAACTTTTCAAATGAAAACAAAAAAATAGTTTTATGTTTACTTAACAAAATTTTTTAAAAACTAAAAATGAAAATTAGTTTTCATGTTTTTAAGGTTTTCCAGTTTTCTAAACTTATAAAAGAAAATTAGAAAACATTATTTGATATTTTCAAATGAAAATATAGAGGAAACCTTATCTTTTTTTTCTTTTTTAACCATTATCTTGTAAGTGATAATTATATCTTCTTTTTTATATTTCTTTAGGCCTCCCACCTCTACCATCACCACCATAGCCACCACCTCTATACACCACCATCATACCCACCTTTGCCTCCATCAGAACCTTTATTGCCACCTCTATGCAAAGTTAAACAGAGTTACCATTTAGACCAGTGACCTCAATGGCCTTGGTAATACAATCATAAAACTATTCAATCTAGAACTCAACCTTATTGGCCCTCATGCACCAATAAGGGGAGTTGAATTGGTGGAAATTTAAATTATTAGATGGAGTGTGAGAGATTTTAAGTTTCAAGAAATGAGTGGGAGAAAAGCAATACAAGAGATTTATAGTGGTTTGAGTATTAACCAACCCTACATTCACTCCTCAATTCTTCCTCTTAGGTAATTCATTATCACTCAATGGTGTTTTATAAGCACATACCTAACTTACACAATATGTTTTCTAGGGATAACACACAACCTTTATAAGTGTTTTCTCAAGGTTCACACTTAACCTAAATAAGAGTTTTTTTTATACAATGATCACTCTAAAACGTAGACCCAATGGTCTTTAATGGTGCACACTTAACCTTTAAAACTCAAATACAAAGAAATTAAAAGTAGAGAGTTGAGAAATAAATTTACAAGAGTTTGGCCACAATAAATTATTATTCTCTTGCATTTAAGACCATTTAGTAGAGTATTTATAGGTTCCTACCACCAAATAGCCATTACAAATGAAACTATGCCCAAATCTCTAAAGTTGGTGGCAAACATTATTTAGTGTCTTATACTAATAAATTTTTGTCGAATAGAATTATTGAATACTAAAAAAACAAGTAAGACAACTTACGTCTTGATGTAACCACAAGTTGCCTTTAACAATCACCATGTCACTTATGTAATTCACTAGGATATGCACAATGTCCATAACCCAAATACTAAGATTTGCAAAGAAAATGTTCCGGTATTGATTGTTCTTGTTAATAAATAAGTCTGTTAATCTATTATATTTCTTCTCCTTTTATATGTTAAAATATAGTTACCCATACATATATAACTACTTAGTAGTTACTAATCATTGGATAACTACTATAATTTATTTAATTAATTAATTATATTATAATCAAAATTATTATTGATTCAGGCCTACTCGCACATGACAGTTAAAAAACCCACTACGAGACTCACTACAATTGAACAAAAATAAGGAAAGTATTTTTCATACTAGTAAATGGGTCATGCCACCTAACGAGCAAATCTGCACTTGAGAGCTTATTACTATGCATCTATTAGGAATGATAAATAAACTTCAACCTTAAATAAAATAGTTAGGAGTTAATTAAACATTCTCATTATGCCTTAGACTTGTCCCTTTGAAACATTGTAACATCTTTAATCTCTCAAGGAGTATGTTCCATGTATATTAATTTGGTGTATTCATGAATTAATTTTGTGTATTCATGTTCTATGTATTAATTTTGTGTTTTCATAATCAAGTCATGATTCTATTAAGTGACAAGATTGGCTAGCCAATGAACACACCAGACAGAGTCTTCCTTTTTCACTTGAGATTTATAATTATATTTGGCCATTTTCTAGACAAGTTCCATAGGTTGAATTATTTGTGACCATAGGTAGCATGCTAAGATAGCAAAACACTAAACATAAAATACAAAATAGCAGTAAAAATTATAATGGTACATTTATAAGGATAAAACTTATCCCTAAGGTCTCACATAGTAGAAAATAAGAGATTTATTCTCCTGTTATCTTGTTAGTCAAACAAGCATACATGGTATGAATCATGTGCTACAGTACTTAGTTTTTTAATGTCTAATAAAATATTGTACAGATCTAAGTTTAATCACTACTTAACACCTAACTTTGAATTCTCTAAGTTCTTTCTCTTAGCAAGTTTATGAATTGAGAATTTATATAAGACTTTCATAGGTTATTTGAATGGGAGCAATCCAAATTGATCGTTTATATAGATTCAAACTCATCTCATTTTCTTTTGAGGTTACTATCCTAACATAAGATTTTATCTCTTCTTGTTAACCCAACACTAAAGGTGATTACTCATGTCAGTGAGTCAATCTTAAACTATGTGTTGGAGTAGGTTGGTCAGACCTAAGTCAAAACTCTCTTTTGATCTTGACAATGTAGATTGGTATGTTCTAACATCAAGTTTAAGTGTTGATTTAGCAGTTTTTAAGATAGGTTTACATTGAAGGTTAAATAAGAGTCGAAGTCTTAAGTATTATGAAAGACATCCTAATTCATAGTCAAGAACCTCTAATTTGTGACCGCAATATTGCAAAAGGAATGAATGACTTTGGTTCAGATGAATTTAAGAAGCAAATCACAGTTGTGACCTTGCCAAAAGAGCTATGAAGTTCAAATAGTTAGATTCGTAGTGACCATCACATCCATTATCGCGACAAAACCTTTTAGAGTTGCCTAGAGGGAACCAAGTCCATAACCAGAGCTTGCCAAATGACTAAGATAACCGTTAGCATATCAAAATTCATGAGGGTGAAATAGTCTTTGAAACTGTGACCTATAGAAGTAACTTCTCCTTATTAAATTGATGGATTCGCAATGCCAATCATGCCCAAGAGGAAAATAACTCATGAATGCTACCTTTATTTGGTTCAAAGAACACAACAGCTATTTTTCTTAGAAGACCAATAATAGCATGCCATATGGACTAGCCATTAGATACAAATGGAGTTTGGTGAAGGAGTCCCCATCCTGCAATATCAAATAGTTTGCTTTGGTACCTAAATATACTTGGGTCCTTAGGGGTTAGTCTTGGAAAGGTCCTTCAATTTGAGATGTGCCTTCCTAATATGGCAAAATACATTGATATGCCCATATGTCATGCAATAATGACATTGGAGCTTAGACTTGTGAGTCTTTCTCCTATGCACAACCATAGTATGAGTAGGAGGTCTTCCCATATTTTGGTTATGAGAATGTATGCAAGTGCATGAGTGATTAAGAGTAAAAAAAAATTTATTATGTTTGTATGGTTAAACATGTTTCTTGTTATAAATGTTAAGTATATTTTACTCTTTGAACCTTGGCTCTTGAGCCTTGAGGGGTCTTTCCTTTGCCCATAGGCATAGGTGATTTAATGCTAGGGGCACCTCTCTTCCCCATGACCTCAATACTTGAAGTTTGAGGTGTTCTTGATCTAACAAATGTAGTGAGTAAAGATGAAGAGGCTTCATTAAAGCCTAAACCATGCCTAACTAATGGAGGTCTTTGAGATACAATAAGTGTATCCCAAGCTTCCTTCCCCTTATGAAATTTAGAGATGGAATTTCTAAGTTTTATAACTTTATCCTTTAAAGAATCATTTTCATTTCTCAAAGAGTTAAGAGAGGATGAAGACTTAGAAAGACTCTCTAGAGATTTTTTGAGTTCTTCATTAGAAGTCTTCAACTCACTTACAAGATCATTTAAGGATTTAAATTCAACCTCTAGTTTGGAACATTTTTTCTTATAAGTTTTCATTTGTGACTTATATTTGCCACATTTCAAAGTGAAAGCTTCTAAAAGCTCATCATTTATATCATTAAATCCATCATAATCATCAAAAGAGTGTGGAGAAGTACTTACCTCTTTGGAGGAGTCCACTTAAGCCATGAAGCAAAAGTTTATTACTTCATCTCCATCTTCATCTTCATCACTTGAATCATCATCCTAAGTAGCCTTAAAGGTCTTCTTCTTTTCCTTGTGATGATAGGAAGATGAATTTCTTTGGATTCTTCTTTCTTTTCTCCTTTTCATCAACTCTTTGGTCCTTCTTGATATTTTGGCAAGCTATTTTTCTTCTTTATCACTTTCATTTAAGCTACTTGAGCTTAAATAATCTTCTTGAGCATTAAAGGCCAGAGCTTTCTTCTCCTCTTTGTTTTTTTGTTCTCTTAGCTTATTCATCTCTTCATCTTTCTTAAGAGCCATCTCATGAGTGAAAGGCTTGCCAATGAGGATATTGGTTAGCACTTTCTCAATCTCTGGATTAGACTCTTGAATGTTGCATATTCTTGCACCAAATTTATTTAATGGAAGAGATTTTAGGATTTTAGTGTTTACCTCATAATTGGTAAGAATCCTTCCAAACTTTTTCATGTTTGTGACAATAGAGAGGAGTCTATTTGTCATTTTGGTGATGCTTTCATGGTCTTTCATCATGAAGAATTCCCACTCTATCACATACATCTCCAACCCACTTGATTTCACAAGAGTTATACCATCATGATAGTTTTCTAGTGCTTTCCATATGGCATGTGCAGTTTGGCAATGTTGGACTCTTCCAGTTTCTTCTTTTGACATGGAGCTTAGCAGAATAGTCATTGCCCTCTTGTTCTTCCCATTTTCCTTCCTTTGTGCTTCACTCTATTCTTCTCTTGCAATTGCCACCTCTACTCCTTCAACCATCTTTGTTAGAGGCTTTCACTTTGTAAGTATATAATCCCATAAGTTGATGAGATAGCTATCAAGATAGATCTCCATTTTATGCTTCCAAAGAGCATAATCATTGCCATAAAAGTGAGGATTAAGGTGAGACTAAACTCCTTCTTGTGTCATTGATCTTTTCTTACACAATTAAGGCTTGAATTAAGACTTAGCTCTAATACCAATTATTGGCCCTAGTGCACCAAGAAGGGAAGGTTGAATTGGTGGCAAATTTGAACTTTTGATTTTAGAGGAAGCTCACAAATATGAAAGACTAGAAAAAGGCCAGGAGAAGATTGAACACAAGAGTTTTATAGTGGTTCAGGTATTAACCAACCCTACATCCACTCCTTAATTTACCCATTGGGTATTTCCCTCAATATCTAGTGTTTTACAAGCTCACACTCAACTTAGTGTTTAGCTTCACACCAAACCTTACAAGTGTTTCCTAAGGTTCACACTCATCCTAGTGTTTTAAGCTTACACCAAACCTTACAAGTGTTTTCTCAAGACTAACACTCAACCTATACAAGAGTTTTCTAAGGCTCACTCTTAAACCTATACAAGAGTTTATATACAAGGTTTAACTCTCAAATCCAACCCAAAAGGTGTTTAAAGCTCACACCAAACTATGTACTAAGAAATAAAGAAATAAAGTTGAGAAATAACTTAGTAAGAGTTTTAGCACATTTCAATGGTTATCCTCTTGCATTAACATCAGTTTGGTATTGTATTTATAGCCCACATTTACCAAAGAGACGTTACTCAAACTATTAACAAATCTCCAAGATGTGCTAGGCAGATTCAATATTAAATGCTTATCAGGTTGAAGTTGTGATCGCTATTAACTTTTCGCGGTCTTGAATTTTCAATTTTGGTTGAAAATCCCATTTGTGTCTAATGGCTAGTCCACGTGTTAGCTTCTCGTTAGTCACCTAGGAAAATATAATCATTGTGTTCTAACCACTCTTAAAAGTCACGATCATGAGATCACTATGTCCTGGGCGTGACTGAGACAACAAATTCCTTTATAATTTAACCAAGACTTTTGCAGATGATTTGCGGTTGCGAATTCCTCTGGCCTAGCTTTAACCTTTCTGTGATTGATTCACAATCATGAATTTGGATGAACTTTACAAGGTTGGAGATTTTGAATTCCAAAAAATATAACTTTTATAAACTGTAAAAACAACACTTAAAATTAACATTAGAACTTTCAATCTATATTGTTAAGATCAAAAGAGACTCTTAACTTAGGTTTGAATAACCTAGTCTAGCAGGTGTGAGCTTAGAAACACTATTTAGTGTTAGTAGAATACCCAATTGTGAAGAATTGGGGAGTGGACATAGGGTTAGCTAACACCCAAACCGCTATAAAATATTATGTCTCTGTCTCTTCTTCAACTTCTTTTATATCCATCTTTCATTACCTTCCCTCCAATTTTTAAATTTCCCACCAATTCAACCCTCCTTCTTGGTGCTTAAGAGCCAACAAGTGGTATCAGAGCAAAGTCCCATAAAAACCCTTAGTTGTGTGAGTAAAGACAAATGGCACAAGAAGGAATCAACACCCATCTCAAGCCATACTTCGATGGATCTGACTATACACATTAGAAGTATAGGATGGAGATATATTTAGATAGCAATGTTGTGGATCTTTGGGATATAGTTGTAAAAAAATGAAAGCCTCCTACCATGGTGGTTGATGGAAGTGAAGAGTTGATTCCAAATGGCACAATAAGGAATCCACACCCATCTCAAGCCATACTTTAATGGATCTGACTATATGAATTGGAAGTATAGGATGGAGATATATTTGGATAGCAATGTGGTGGATCTTTGGGACATAGTTGCAAAAGAATGAAGCCTCCTACCAAGGTGGTTGATGGAAGTGAAAAGTTAATCCCAAGGGAGGAATGGGTGGAAGCTTATAGAAGATCAAATGGAAAGAACAAAAGAGTAATGGCAATTCTTTTTAGCTCCTTGTCAAGGGAGGAGATTGGAAGAGTACAACACTGACCCACTGCTCATGGGATATGGAAAGCAATAGAGAACTATCATGATGGCACAACTTTGGTGAAGTCTAGCAGATTAGAGATGTATATGATAAAATATGAGATATTCATAATGAAAGACAACGAAAGCATCACCGATATGATGAATGGACTCTTATCCATTATCACAAATATGAAGAAATTTAGAAGAGTACTCACCACTCATAAGGTTGACACCAAAATACTCAAATCTTCACCTCTTGAAAGGTTTAGTGCAATGGTGTGTAGTATTCAAAAGTCAAATCCAAAAATTGGAAAGGTGCCAACATATGTCCTCATAGACAAGCTTTTTACTCATGAGCTAGCCTTGAAAAAGGATGAGAAAATGAAGAAGATGAGAGGGTAAGGGGACAACAATGATAAAAACAAAAAAAAAAAAAAAGACCTTGGCTCTCAAATCTTCAGCTAAAGACAAAGAGGTAGAAGTTGTCTCAAGTAATGACGATAGTGAAAAAGAAGAAAAGGAGCTGACCATGCATTTTAGAAGAACCAAGGAGTTTATAAGAAGAATGAAAGATAAAAGGAGCTTCAATAAGGCATCTCTTATAAACTCAAAGAAAAGAAGAATAAAGTAACATGTTATGAGTGTGGCAAACAAGGCCACATTAAATATGATTGCCCCAAGCTTAAAAAAAAAAGAAAAGGGACAAAGAAAAGAAGAAAATCTTCAAAGCCACTTAGGATAACAGCTCTAATGAGGAGGATGAAGATGAGGAAGTAGCAAATATGTGTTTCATGGCACAAGAGGACTCATCTAGTGAGGTAAGTTCTTCACCCCATTCTAGCAAAAATTATGATGCATATGATGATGTAGATAGTGAGCTCTTAGAAGCTCTTACTTTGAGATGTGAAAAGTATAAGTCATAAATGAAAACTTACAAAAAGAAATTCTCAAAACTAGAAATTGATTTTAACACATTAAATGAGCTTGTAAGTCATTAAATGAGCTTGTAAGTGAGTTGAAGACTTCAAATGAAGATCTCAAAAAATCTATTAAAAGTCTTACTAAATCTTCTTCTTCTCTAAATTCCTTGAGAAAAGAAAATTATTCCTTAAAAGGAGAGGTAGTTGAGCTTAGAAATTATATTTTTAAGTTCACAAAAGGAAGGAAGTTTTAGATACATTAGTTGTATCTCAAAGACCCCCCCAGTAAGACATAGTATAGGCTTCAATGGAGCCTCCTCTTCATCTACACCCCTCTCACTATATTTATTAGAGCTTTAACATCTCAAACATCTAGTATTGAGACAATTGGGAGGAAGACTGATCCTAACACTGAGCCACCAATGCCCAAGGGCAAAGAGAAGGCATCTCAAGGCTCAAAGCCTCACCTAAAAATGCTAATCATGTATTCATTTACAAAAAGAAGCATGCTTACCCTAACATGCATCAAAAATTTTCTTCTACTCCCAATCATTATTGAACATGTTCACATTCTCACCATCATGGTATGAGAAGGCAACCTACTCATACCAATGTCTTGCATAGAATTAAGACTTACAAGTCTAAACTCCAATGTCATTATTGTATGACGTTTGGTCACATGAATATCTTTTGTTATATTAGGAAGGCTCACCTCAAATTAGATGACCCTTCAAGACCTAACACCTAAGGACCCAAGTACCTAAACAAATGTGATTTGTTTCTGGCATGCAAGAATGTATGACGGCCATTAATAAAGACAATGATTGGCATGTAGATAGTGGATGCTCAAAGCATATGACAGGTAACAAAAAACTATTCATAGCCATAAAAAAGAAGGAAGGTGGCGATGTCACTTTTGGGAATAATGCCAAGGGTAAGATAATTGGCATTTGAACAATTGGTAAGAGTGGTTATTCACTTATTGACAATGTTCTTTTAGTTGATGGTTTACAACATAATTTCTTAAGTGTAAGTCAATTGTAAAATAAAGGTAATAAAGTCACCTTTGACCCTAGAGAATATCGAGTTACTACTTTGGTGGATAAGAAGATAATCTTTAAGGGTAAAAGGAGGGGAATAACTGCCTAATTGACTTAGACAATTTGGCTAACCAATCCTTCAAATGTCATGTGTCTCTTAGCAATAAAGCTTGGTTTTGGTATAGAAGACTTGGTCATGCTAGCATGGAGCTCTCACAAAGCCTTTCTACAGGAGAGATAGTGGAAGGTCTTCCCAAGCCAAAATTAAGACATATGGACCTTGCCAAATAAGGAAGAAACATTAAACTTCCTTTAAGGCAAAGAATGTTGTAAATAAATCTAAACCTCTTCAACTTATCCATATGGACATGATTAGACCTCCTTGGAATGCTAGTCTAGGTGGGAAGCATTATGCATTTGTCTTAGTTGATGATTACTCTAGGTTTACTTGGGCATCCTTTCTAGCTCATAAGAATGACACTTTTGGTGCTTTTAAAAGATTTGCAAGAAGAGTTCAAAATGAAAAAAGGTTACTTCATCTCTTCTATAAGGAGTGACCATGGAAAAGAATTTCAAAATGAATCTTTTAAAACTTATTGCTTAGGGAATGGGATTTCTCATAATTTTTCTATTCCTAAAACACCACAACAAAATAGTGTTGCAGAGAGGAAAAAAAGGACATTAGTAGAGATGGCTATAACTATGCTCAATGAGTATTTTTTGCCTAATTACTTTTGAGCCGAAACCATTTATACTTCTTATTATATTGCTAATTGTGTTTTCAAAAGACCCATTCTCAACAAAACTTCTTATAAATTTTGGATTGATAGAAAACCTAGGATCTTATACCTTAGAGTTTTTGGGTGCAAATGCAACATTTTAAATACCAAGGACAACTTTGGAAAATTTGCTTTTAAGACAAATAATGGAATATTTCTAGGCTCTTCCACCTCTAGTAAAGCCTATAGGTTGTTCAATAAAAGTACTATGGTTATTGAAGAATCAATGAATATTGTGTTTGAAGAATCTAGTAAACTTGATCTTGGGAAAGGTTTTCTTATTGATAGTTGTATAGGTGACTTTGAGAAATTGGAGCAAGATTTAACTCCAAAAGAAATGGTGATTGATCTTAAAGATGACAACTCATCACAAGAAGAAGAGGAATCTTAACCATATCAAGTAGAAATTTTAGCTTAAGATCTACCGAAGGATTGGAGATTCTCTAACATCACCCAAAAGACTTAATCATTAGTGAAACATCTAAGGGAGTAAGTACTAGATCTTAACTTCATGCATTAGATAATCTGCATTTGTTTCTCAATTTGAGCCAAAATCAGTTAATGAAGCTTTTGATGATGAGAATTGATGATTGCTATGTAAGAGGAACTCAACCAATTTTAGAGAAACAAAGTATGGAAACTTGTCCCTAGGCCTAAGGAACACCCTATTGTGGGATGCAAGTAAGTGTTTATGGACAAGTTAGATGGGAAAGGTTTTATTACTAAGAATAAAGCTAGATCGATTGCAAAGGATTACAAACAAGAGGAAGGCATTCATTATGATGAAACCTATGCCCTTGTAGCAAGATTAGAGGCCATTAGGATTCTCTTAACATATGCATGTCACATGAATTTTAAACTTTTTCAAATGGATGTTAAAAGTTCATTTTAGAATGGTCTTATTGATGAGGAAGTTTACGTTGAACAATCTCCTAGTTTTGAATCTCATACCTTTCCAAATCATGTTTTCAAACTAACTAAAGTCATTTATAATCTCAAACAAGCTCCAAGAGCTTAGTATGAAAGGCTTAATTCATTTTTTTTACAAAATTAATTTGAAAAAGGCAAGCTTGACACAAATTTGTTTATCAAAAGACACAACTTTATTTATCAAAATGCACAACCAATATACACTTATTATTCAAATTTATGTTGATGACATTATATTTGTTGCTATTAATGAATCTCTTTGTGAAGATTTTGCTAACTGCATGACTAGAGAATTTGAGATGGGCATGATGGGAGAGCTCGTGTTCTTTCTTGGTCTACAAATCAAGCAAACTAATGAGGGCATCTTCATCAACCAAGCTAAGTACACAAATGATTTACTCAAGAGGTTTGACATGGATGGATGCAAAGTAGCTAAGGCACCAATGAGTGATACCATTAAGCTAGATAAAGATGAATCAGGTAAGCTAATTGATGAAAAGAGGTATAGAGGTATGAGTGGTTCGCTCCTCTATCTCACTATTTCTAGACTCAACATCATGTTTAGTGCATTCATGTGTGTTAGGTTTCAATCTTTCCCTAAAGAATCTCAATTAAATGTTGTTAAAAGGATTCTTAAATATTTGCATGGCACATTATGGTATTCTAAGAATACATCATTTAGACTTCTTGGGTATTTAGATGCAGATTATGCAGGTAGTTCATTAGATAAAAAAAAGTACTTCTAGAACTTCCCAATTTATAGGAGAATGTTTTAATTTCTTAGTTTAGTACAAAGCAAGTTTCAGTTGCCTTATCCATGGCCAAAATGGAATATGTGGCGGCGGATTATTATTGCACCCAAGTTCCTTGGATGAAACAACAACTCAAGGACTATGGCAAGGTTGTTGATCACATTCCTATAAAATGTGACAACACAAGTGCAATAAATCTTTCAAAGAATCTCATCCAACACTCTAGGAACAAGCACATTAACATTAAACATCATTTTCTTAGAGATCATGTCCAAAATGATAATGAGGTGTTAGAGTTTATTGGCATTAATCATCAACTTGCGGACATTTTCACTAAACCCGTAAATGAAGAAAGGATGAACTTCATTAAGAAGGAGTTAGGGATGCTAGATGGAAGCTCCTAAGGTGAAAATCGATCTCATCTCGCATTCTTCATTGTGTTTGTCATTTTGATGATTGAATGATATGTTTGATAATTATGTATGTTGAATTACTTTAGAAGTGTTAATTCTTTAAGCACTTGAGCTTTTATATGCCTATTTGCTTGAATTGATAAACATTATATTAAGTGAATCACATCTAGAAAGGTCAACTCTTATTATTTCATTGTTTTTCTTTTTGCCTTGTAATTTGCGATCACTACTGTCCATTCACGGTCGCTATTTACAGGCACTCATCAATTTTCTATCAAGCTTCTAATTCACTATCACGATTTTAAGTCACCACTACGAATTCTTTCAAAATTTAAATTTTTTAACCGTTGACTCTATTTTTTGAGAAATTCTTATTTGTTACTCACATAATTCGTAATTAGTGATCGCGACCTGCAAATAGAGACTGTGAATTCTAGGAACTATCAGGCATTGATTGATTTGACTTTCAATTGGTGCCAACACTTCATTTAATACAATTTTTACCATTTTATTACCATTTTTCATCAGTTTTTTGCCTATTTAAACCATTTTAACACTTTTATGTTCCACTTTTAACTTCTCTCTTCATTTATAACTAATTTTTTTTCTCAAATCTTTTAAACTTTCCCAATTTCCCTCAATGACACCTAAGAAACTAACCAAAGCGGAGAAAAGGAAAGCCATTGCCCAACCCCAAGCCCTCATGTCCTTTGCCTAATGAACAAAATAACCAAAGAGGAAAAAGATAGGTACAAAGTAAACTCTAATAAGATAATCTAAGCCAATAAAATTCCTTCTACCTTTCTCCTTGAGTCACTTGGTATCAAGGATGAAATTCATGCTTTTCTATCAAACCTAGAATGGAATGAGTTTATCTCCAGAGATGTACCCGGGTATGAGGAAATCATCAAGGAGTTTATATGCACTGTCAAATTGAGTAAGAGAGTAAAATCAAAAACGGGTTTGTACAAGTTAGTTTTCAGGGCTTTTGGGGACTCCAACTTTAAAACTTTCAACCAACTTTTTAACCTCTTCAAAATGGGAGATGATATTCCTTTCATTATCTCTGTACTTGATATCCATTGAAACCAAATATGACCCAAAACATCTCTAGTCAAATATATTAGAACCCTTCCAAATTGACTTCTTCATTATATCATTACCTTTTTAGTAAATGGTAAAGGTGATGGGCATGAAAAGGTTTCCCAAAAAGACTTGGCATTTTTGTTTTGCCTAACTAAGAAAAAGCCAATTCAAATAGGCCAATGTCTTATGGATCAATTGATTCACATGAGTATTAAGCTTAAAAGCTAATTTCTTCTTCCCTCTCATGTCATAACCATTTACTATTATGTGCAAGTCGTAAATGACGAAAATGAAAAATTCCTCACTAAAACATATTTGCCCTCCCAAACTTCCTTGATCTGCCCTATCTCATAAATTCCAAGGTTATCCATCTAGAACCTTATATTTATACCTTAGGGTTTATTAGGGCTAAAAAGTAAAAAATAACTCAAGCATAAAAAAGGAAGAGGCTTGTGATAAAGGAAGGTGCCTAATTAATCCCATCTCTTAAGCCCAAAGTAAAACCAAAGACGTCAGTCATCTCTCTCTCTTCTATTAATAAGAAGTTAGGCAAGGTGATGCGTATGATAAAGAAGGAGATTTCTTCTTCTTTCCCACCTCCATAATGACTTAGTGGACCTTTAAGAGAAGATGGTTGCAACACCTTGCCATCTCTCAGATTTTAAAGATTTAGAGGATACTCTAGAAGAAGAGAAAGACCAAGGAGTAGAAGAAGGAGATGAAGCACAAGGTGGAAAAGCAGATGAGGAAGTTGTAGATTCTGGAGAAGATGGCAGCTCTCCAATTTTCAAGTTTTTCTTAGGCTTATAATTCTTTTTCCATTTTTGTTTTACTTATCTTGTAACCTAATTTTATAATCCTACAAATTCTTATTTATGTTTAATTATGTTTATATGTGTTTATGATTATGTTTCCATATCAATAAAATTTGAAGTTTATTTTCCCTTTATGGTTGTTCTTTATTTG
Source organism: Omphalea diandra (assembly GCA_949677035.1). Taxonomy (NCBI): domain Eukaryota; kingdom Viridiplantae; phylum Streptophyta; class Magnoliopsida; order Malpighiales; family Euphorbiaceae; genus Omphalea; species Omphalea diandra. Next base: position 19,771 of record CATIWR010368593.1, read on the forward strand.
CATCACTTGATTCTTATCCCTATTATTATCTTGTTCTCTCTTTTTGATCTTGACAAATGGGGAGAGAAATAGTGAGAGTAATTGCATGACATAACTAAGGGGAGTATAATTTGAGGATAAGCAATCTCAATTAATTTATTTGCATTTCAAGTTTAAATTGGTATTTTAACAAGTTTAATTTGTTAAACTAAATTAACCATTTCAACTTCATACTAATGCAATTCTTTATCCCTTGCGAAATCAATATAAGTTGTCAAAATCAAAAAGAGGGAGATTGTTGCACTACGTTGGACAAACCTAAGTCAAAACTCTCTTTTGATCTTGACAATGTAGATTGCTATGTTCTAACATCAATTTTATGCATTGATTTTATAGTTTTTAAGATAGGTTTGCATTGAAGTTGACTGGGAGTCTAAGTCTCAAGCATTGTGATAGGCATCCTATTACGCAGTCAAGAACCTCTAATTCGTGACTGCGATATTGCAAAAGGAATGAATGACTTTGATTCATATGGATTTATGAAGTAAATCACAATCGCAACCTTGCTAAGAGAGCCATAAAGTTCAAACAGTCAAGGTGACCATCACGTTTATGATCGCGATCGCGCCTTTTAGAGTTGCTTGGAAGAAACCAAGTCTATAATCAAAGTTTGTCAAGTGTCTAAGATAAGCATTAGCATATCAAAATTCATAAGGGTGAAATACTCTTTGAGACCGTAACCTATTGAAGTAACTTCTCCTTATCAAACAAACGGATTCACAGCGCCAATTGCACCCAATAGGAAAATAATTAGCGAGTATGACTTTTGTTTGGTTGGAAGAACAAAAATGTTATTTTTCTTAAAAGACTAATAATAGCATGCCACGTGGACTAGCCAGTAGAAACAAATGGGATTTTTTATTGCAATTTCAGTAAATTTGTTATAAAAAAAGAAATCGTGAACGCAAATGACCAGTCATAACCCACATAATGTGTTTGATAGACATTTAATGCAAGATCTGCTAACATGCCTTAAAGATTTAGACATAGTTTCTTTGTAACGTCTCTTTGGTGGTTATTACCTATAAATACTCCACCAAATAGACATGAATGAAAGAGAATATCATTGAATATAGCCAAACTCTTGCAATTTTGTTTCTTAACCTTTAATTCCTTGAATGTGAGTTGGTATTATTGGGTGTAAGTATTAAACAACATTGTAATTGAGTTTGAGAGTTAGCCTAGTTGTAAAACTCTTGTAATAGTTTAAGTGTGAGACTTTAGGAAACACTTAAGAGGTTTTTATGTGAGTCTTAAACCACAAGTTGTATGGTCATATATGAGCCATAAACAAAAAGTGAACAAGTTAGTGTGAGCTTGCAAACACCATTAGTGTTAGTAGAATACCCAATTGTGAAGAATTAGGGAGTAGATCTAAGGTTAGTTAACACCCGAACTACTATAGAATATTATGTCTCCATTTCTTCTTCTACTCCTTCTATATCCATCTTTCATTACCTTCCCTCTAATTTTTAAATTTTTCACTAATTCTACCCTCCCTCTTCTTAGTGCTTAAGGGCCAACACTATGACATCCTTTTGTTGAGCTTTTAATCAATCAAATATGTGATGTATATATACCACCAATCATGAATACAAAATGTTTGTTTACATTTATTCAAATAGTACAATACAAGATCAATAACATTTAATAATAAATTATCTAAATTCTAACATAATTTAAGTGAATTCATATGTGCAAGAAAAACATCTCTTAGTATTGGTTTAGTAAGAGGATCAACCACCATTTGGTGCATAGGAATATATTGTACGATTACTTCCTGATTGGCAATAATGTCTCTAATGAATTTGTCTTTGGTATCAATATGTTTAGTTCTACTATAATATTTAGGATCTTTAATGAAAGCAATTATTGCTTAATTATCATAATATACTATAATGGCTCTTTCATAGTAACGTTGAAAACCCAAATTTCCCAAAACTCTCCTTAACAAAACTACTTCATGCATAATAATTAAACAAGCAATGAATTTAGCTTCCATAGTTGATAAGGCTATGCTAGTTTGATTCTTACTACTTTAAGAAGTAGTGCCTTTATTAAGCAAAAAGGCATAGTTGAGGTTGTTTTTGTGTTGATTAAGGACTCATTCCCAATCAGCATTCAAATATCCTATTAGATGCAATTCTAACCCTTGATAACACAAACAATAATCCATAATTCCTTTGAGGTATCTTAAAATCCTTTTCATAGCTTTTTAATGATCTCGTTCAGGATTTGATTGATACAAACTAACTAGCCCAACAACAAAACATATGTCTAGGTAAGTACACATCATAACATACATAAGACTTCCTACAATACTAGCATATGGTACAATGGATATTTCTTTTTATTCTGATGGATTTTTAGGATACATATTAAGACTTAAAGCCTCACCCTTTAACATAAAAGTATCTATAGACTTGCAACTATTCATATGGAAACATTCTAAAATATTTTGGATATAATTCTCTTGTAAAAGAGCCAAAAAAGTTTTTTTGAATGATCTCTTTTAATTTTAACTCCTAATATGTAGCTAGCCTCACCTATATCTTTCATATCAAAATGTGTGGATAACCATCTTTTGATATCCATTACATGCTTCTTACCATTTCCATCTATTAAAATATCATTAATAAAAAGAGATAAAATTACAAATTTGTCATTTAACCTTTGAATATAAACATAATGGTCCTCATTAATCATTTTAAAGTCATAGATCAAAATGGCTTTGTGAAACATAATGTACCATTGTATGGATGATTGCTTTAGGTCATATATAGATCTTTAGAGCTTGCAAACCTTGCTTTTTTGGCTTTTAACAACAAAACCTATAGGTTGTACCATGTAGATTTTTCTTCTAGCTCTTTATTAATAAAAGCTATTTTCACATACATTTTATGTAATTCTAAATCTAAATGTGCAACAATAGCTAGAATTAGGCATAAAGAGACAAGTTCGTTAATAAATGAATGAATTTTCTCATAGTCTATACCTTTTTATTGAGTATAGCCTTTTGCCACTAAATGACCACCTTACATTTGATTTTAAGGGTCCATTTATTTCCAATGGCTTTACGTCCTAACAGTAGGTTAACCAAGTTCCAAACTTGATTGATTCTCATACTTTTCATGTTTCTTTTGCAGGGCATTAAAGTGCCTCTTTAATTGCTTCAAGTTCTTCATCATCATAAGGAGTGACAATATATGCTTCATTTTTTATTGGAAAACTCTCTTTAGGAGTTTTAGAATGTATACTCCTTCATAATTGAGAAAACTCTCCCACTCCATTTAGATCGGTAAAGCAACTCTAGCATGCTCCATTATTAAGAATAGAGTTAGGCACCTCTTCTTAAGGGTCAATTCATTATTAAATTATACCATTCTCTCCTTCTTCTCCATTTCATATAGATGATAGTCCTTATCCAAATATTCCTTTATAGGAAAATCAAATTCAAGAAAAGTGGCATCTCGAGACTCAATTTTTGAAATTATTCCATCAAAATCCTTGCCAATAAATACATAACCTTTTTAATTTTTAGAGTATCTTATAAAGATACATTTCTTCCCGTTTGGTTATAATTTACCAAATTTATAGGAAGAGTAAAGAATGTATAGTGCATATCTCTATAGATGTAATTCATTCAAATTAGATTTTTTATTCATTCATAACTCATAAAGTGTTGAGGAAACTAATTTTGAAGGTACACAGTTAAGTACATAGGATATTGTTAATAAAACATTACCCAAATATTGTATTAGGAGATTAACTTAAGTCATCATAGACCAAATCATTTCTAGCAAAGTTCTATTCTTTCGCTCAGCAACACCATTTTGTTGCAGAGTTCTGGGAGTTGCTAATTGCCTAATAATACCCTTTTATTGACATAATAATTCCTTGAACTAGTCAGATAGAGACTCTCTCCCTCGATCAATCCTTAAAGCCTTCAAATTCCTATCCAGTTGATTTTCAACCTCTTTTAAATATCTTTTAAAGCAATTTAATGCTTCATATTTGTGGGAGATCAAATAAACATGACCATATAAAGTGTAGTCATCTATAAAAGCAATAAAGTATGAGGCTCCATGTCTTGCTTTAACATTCATTAGTCCACAATTGTTAGAGTGTATTAGTTTTAAAGGAAAATCAGCTCTTGTGACCTTTCTAAATGGTTTTCTAGTAGCTTTTCCTTATAGGCAAAATTCACAAGTGGGTGATATAACTTTTGTATTTCATCCCAACATGTTGGACTGAGTGGTGTTGAGGCAACCCAAGAGGGAGGGTGAATTGGGTTAAAAACAAAAACCAAAAAACATAACCACATATAACTAAAGCAGAAACTTCAAACATATAAATCAACACAAGGATTTATAATGGTTCGAAAACTTGCTTACTATACTCCCTAATCTTTCACTTAGGTCTATCTATTCTTTTTTAGGCTTAAGAACAAAACCTTCCCTTTTCTAGGCTAAGGAAGAACTTTCCCTTTTATAGGCTTAAGGACAACATTTCCTTTTTCATGCTCAGGAAGAACCTACCTCTTGGTGTTTTTCTAGACACAATATCAACCTTTACAACCACTAGTAAGGAAAGATTCAAGCAATGTATATGTCTCTTAAATCAGGCAACTAATACACAATTAGTGCTCAAGAAAACATACTCTCAAAAAGAGTAACAAAAATAAACCTTGCTTTACCACTAGCAAGGAAAGATGTAAACATTATCTATGCCTTTTAAATTAGGTAACTAATACACAATAAGAAAATATACTCTCAAAAAGAGTAACAAAAATAAACCTTGCTCTATCCAAAATATAAGCAACACCTAAAAAGGTTTGTACAAAAAGTTACAAGGAGTTATAAATATGCTCACAATAATTTCTAGCCTTTTCTCTTACCTCTCAAAGCTCCAAAAATGCTCCTTATGTAGCTAAGCTCCAAAACTAGTTATTGGAATAGTTGATATTGTGTCTAACAACTTTTGTGCAAAACTAGCTGTTAAGGATGACAACACCCATTATTTTTTATTAACACCTATTGAACTTGTAATGGTAACTTCCAATGCCTGTTGAATGTCTTTCAACTCTTGTTGGCTTTGACTATAATGCATGTTGAGAAAGAACAATGCATGTTGTTCATTTTTAGAAAGTTTAAACTTCATGCTCTCTTTTTCAAACTTTGCATAGTTATTTTTCACGCCTGCTGAGCAATTTATAATGCCCATTGGAGACTCCTTAAACACCTGGGCTAATTCCTATTTCAGGTTGCAAAAGCTTTAGTTTAGGCTTGGACACTTTTCCCTCGCTTGTTGGTAGCTCAGATCAATGCCCATTACAAAACTTCAACAGTCATGGTGAAATCTAGCACAACACGACCTAGATCACTTCTCTAATGCCAATTGCAAAGGGACAACACCCGTTGCGAGGTCTAAAAGATTTCGGCAAAAGAGCAGCATTCAATCAACATACATTGCTCATCCTTCAATGCCCGTTGAATGGTCCAATGCTCATTTGGAGATGTTCAACTCCTGTTGAACTTGCATAATGCCTATTGAACTAGTTCTAGCCCATTACATTTGTCAAGTCTTGGGTTCACATGTTTTCCAAACATTCTCCCCCTAGCATTCAGAACAATCTCCCTTTTTTTCATTTGTCGGGTCTGTTCAAAACATCAAACAAACACTAAAGTACAAACATAAGAACTTCTCTTGATTTTGTTATAGTTTTGTTATCATTCAAAATCATATTTTTGTTATCATTCAAAACACATCATTCAAAGTAGAGGAGTGAGTCAATGCCTTAGGTTTACATGTTCTCCAAACATTCTTCCCTTAGCATTCATAACACAATAAACCATCACGGCTTAGTCTGTTTATTTTATTTTGCTCGATGTGTCCTAATATAACATGCCATAAACAAGCATCCATATCATGATTGTTAGACTCAATAAACAAGGAAAAATAAACATTATGTTTATTATTACAATAGTTAGTGTTTAACACCATAAAACCATCAATAATATTACCATAACCATAATATGTAGTATAATTAGAAATGCTTACATAATCACCATGAAAACATAAACCATATCCTAGTTTTAACAAAGCAATAACGGAGATCAAATTCCATCGAATATTAGGAGAATGAAGGACATCATGTAGGTATAAAGTTTGGCCCTCTTGCAAATTCAATTTACATGTGTAAATGCCTTGGACTTCAGCTCTTGCATTGTTGCCTATAAAAATCCACTTTGTTCCTTTTGAAATTCGATGAAAATCCATAAACTCAGTTTCGTCTCTAAGTACGTGGTTTGTGGCTCCTGAGGTTATAGTACACAATAAATGAAATTCAATGAGCAAAATAGTACTAGAAATAAAAATTTTAAAAACATAACTTCTATTTGAAGAATTAAGATGACATAATACCTTAGGCTCAGTGCACTCATGAACAAAATGACCAATGACCAAGTTTGTGATAATTATAATAGGTCACTTTAGTCTTATCCTTTTTCCCACTGCATTTTTCTCTTTTGTGCTTATATGTTTGTTTTTTTCTTTAGTCCTGAACTAGTCTTATGCACTATACCCTTGCCCTTCTAATTTTTTTGAAACCTCTTACACTTATGGTAAACTTGCTTGGATCTAAACTCTATGACATAAGCTTGGACATTAGGTTTAGCAGCCTTAAGGCACTCATCCTCAAGTTTCAAGTGGTGTTTAATGTCAATAAAGGTCCTGATGTTCTCAATATGAGTTTGTTCACTTTCATGTGCTCCCAAGTGTTAGGCAGAGACTAGATGATAGCTTGAACTTTCATCTGTGAGGTTATGTTCGATAAACTTCAACTCCATTATCATATTTGACAATTCCCTTAAATATTATTCATCAACTTGTTAGGGATACTCTTATTGGTGTCAAATTTGATAGTCCGCTACCTAGTTTTAGAGATAGAAGTTCCTCCAAACTTCTCTTGAATAGCGACCCATATGGCATTAGCAGTAGGATACTACTAATACTCATACACAAGATAATCATTCATGAAAGTGTCTAGGATCCCCCGTGCAATGGAATCCTTTTTCTTACATGTAGTGTATGCAGCCATGTCACACTTATACTGCACATGTTGACATGTTCCTCATCAGCTTTGGGCTCATCCATAATATCATTGATGGCCTCCAAAATCTCTTGGTCATTAAGGACATAGTGCTTTCTTAGATGCTAAATGTTATAATTATCACTATTTAGTTTTTTTTTTCCTTTATTAAGTCTAGTTTAATGTTCTTTGAAGCCATAGTTAGTCACAAGCTATAAAAAGACATTTTAAATGCAAAATCAATTTATTATGTAATAGCCATTTTCATTTATTAAGCATGACATTCATGTCCAATATCCATATGTGTAAAGGTTATTATATCATTCATACATAACCAAACAGACCTTTAGTGTACACATATGTTAACCCATTTAATGTTGGTAACCATAAGTTGATGCCTATCTAGGTATACGTACATGATACAAGGAGAGAAACAGTTGGAATTCAGCCAACGACATGTTCTCTGTGTCTATATGCAAAACTTTATGCTCCAAAGTACCCAAACCTTATGCTTTAGTATCTAAAAAACATAATTTCAATTTGGTGAATCGCAACTCAATGAATAAAAAAATAATTAGATTCTTATGGCATAACTAATAATCAAATATCATTAGGATGCATTACAAGTATAAGAATTAACAATGGAAGTGCAAATGTAATAGATTGATTTTATCGTGACCTTACAAGGAAAACACTGCTCTCAAGAATTTATATGATTTAAGTGAGATTTGATTTTGCTAGCCAACATATAACATTTGATTCATTGGATCAACAACATGTTCCATAATAAGACATATTGGTTCCTCTTTCCAAGTGTTTGACAAGCAGGTCACAAATGAGTTGATTCTTTTTTCTACATAAACTAGACATATAATGATGTAACATATTGGAAACTCAGGTCAATATAAGGCCTATAGAAAATGTGGATAATTTTTAATTCTGCCCTATTTTAATGTGATTTTAGTCTGAGTAGGTCTTACATTCCTAGCCATATATCAAATTATAAAAATTCAAATGTAAAAATGATTTACCAGAAGATACATAACACATAAAAGAATATTTCTCTTATTTTACATATTATCAAATTCAGTCTATAAAGTCACCAAAATAAATGGTCAATTTCAGGGTGAGCAAGTTTTCAACATGTTAAGAATCAATCATGATGAAAGGGCAATATCTCATCAACCAAAATAAATTTGGCAAAAATATTTAACAGAAATGTATATGAAACATAAACATAAATATAAAAATTTTGTGCTTTACACATCATCAAATTCCAATTCTATGACCATCAAATTCTTGAAAAATAGAATTAAGAGACTAAACAGGTTTCATCAGGTTCAAGGTCAGTCATAATAAAAGAGGTATATCTCTTTCCACACAATTAACCAAAACTATTTTATAGGAATTTAGAAAGGATATATACCTACAAGTTTCATATTTTTTTTACTTTGTCTACATTAGCATATAAGATCATCAAAATATATGAAAACAACAAGACTGAGGAGATGTTGATAGGTTATGAATCAACCCCAATAAAGAAGCTATAGTTCCTAACACGCACCAAATTAAGAAAAATTGATTTACAAGCGTTTATATGAGGCATAAACCTACAATTTTCATATTTTACACTTTCTCTGATTCCTCTTTTAGGGTTATGAAATCGTGGGTGCAACAATTTTCTCTAACAATAAAATCAACATAATAAGCTCTTATTTCTTTTGAGCTTCTACCTCTATACATGAGTTCTGCCTTAAATTACTTCATAATTCTTCCTAATCATGTATGTTTAACATGTTATAAGGGAGGAATTTCATGTGTGAAGAAGATAAATTCACTTACCTCTTTTGTCAAAAGTAGAAAAACTTAGGGTTCTTTCCTAGGTAGCTTACTTTTTCATCCTCTTCTTATTCTTCTTCTTCCTTCCTTCTTTTCTTCCTTAGCTCTCTTTTTTGTTTTTTTTTTTTGTTTGCTACCCTTCATGTTTTTACCTCTCTAATATGATCCTAAAGGAAGAGAAATTTAATTTGTATACCTACTCAAATAGTACAAAATCGTGGTGGCTCACTACCATTTTTTGGGAGTTCAATTTTCGTCTTTTAGTCCCTCTTCTTTACTCCTTCATCACTTCCATACATCTCCTAATCCCCACATGCTCTTTGTACTTTTACATAAGCTCTATATCGTTTATGATATTATAACATGCACACAATATGTGATAATTTACCATGCAATGATGCAAACCTCACATTTATGCTCAAGTGCCCTAAATGCAATGGTGCAAATGTCATCATCATGCTTATCAAATTCACATATCTAAATGATTGTTTATCTAATGCATAAGTTCATGTGTGATTGTAAATCTATGAAATGAATATGTTCATGGAGGATGCTAATGAATGAGAATAGGATGTTACTTATTATGCCTATATACACATCTCTTATTCATAATTTCAAATAAATTTATTGAAAATTTCTCATATGAATTTGAATTGAAAGTTCATTATATTCCCAATCATCGTCAATATTCAAATGTTAAAATTTCTTTAACTTTAATTTAAATTATGCAATCATTATTCTAGATGAGAATTTACTTGAATCCTACCAATTTTAGAATGTCCATATTATGAAGTAAGTTAAATAAAAATGAGATACTATACATACTTCATAATACAAAGTTATCCAACTTGTTCAATATAATGTACAAAATAATATATATATATATATATATATATATATATATATATATATATATATATATATATATATATATATAAAAGCATAACTTATACAATGTAGACAACACAAACTGATCTATGTCAAGTACATTGATATATAATCTTTCTAGGGATAGAATCGTCCACCTTCTCCCTATCCATAATAGTTGAAGCTAACTTTTTAAGCCAAGAAAAATTTGGGACAAGTAACCTAAACATCCTAAGACTAGGACTAGAAGCTAGAGATGAAGACTTATTTAAATTCTTATAAGCATATTCATCCAAAATTAGGTAAACTAAAGTCTCATAAGTGTTTGTTTACCCATTTAACATATGCACAAAGTCATTAGGTCTTGTCCAAAAGTCTTCATCCAAATCACTTAACCAAAAACTTTCAAACTTTTCTTTAAGATCATTAGGTAATGTCATATGTAAAGTTTGATACTTTTCCTTGTTATTCAACACATGACCTTTGTAAGTTATCTCTTAAAGCATGTCATTAACAATTTTAACATATTCAATTATGTTATAAGTAGGATGCATTCTATATTTGGTAAGATTCTCTTTCAATTCTCTAAACTTTTCTCTTCCAGCTTGAGTCCTCAATGCTATAGGAGTGATTTTAACACATTTACCACTAGGAATAAATCTATTCCTTTAAATATTTTTGTAGGCGCTGAGTTTTTTTAATTCTCTTCAAACGAGACATGACTTCTTATATATAGTAAGGAAAAAACCATGGAAAAGAAAAGATCATTAGATAAAATCTCAAACCAACACAATATAGAATAAATACAAAAAATTAGGTATAATCATAACTCAACACACATTTATAATTGAATAAATCAATATGGGGGCATCAATTGAGTTTGGAAAGATTAACAAAAATCAATCTCAATTTTTTCAACATGTATATATAATTTTGAATGAATTGTCCAAGCAATAATCAATTAAAATTACATTTTAATCATTTAATTTCCAAATTTTGAAAAAAAAAATAGGTAGAAAAATTATTTCCTCCCACTAGACCAAAACATCCAAATATTATTTTAAATATTTCTCTTATTTTTTCAAATTTTACTTAATTAAAATAATTTTATTTTAAATTTTCATTGTCTTAATAAAAATTAAAATTAATATTTTTTATTTGAAAATTTAATTTTAAAAAATAAGAAAAAAATTTAGAGTCCAGTTGGCAATAGCAATGTCAAAAATCACCACCAGAAAAAGGTTGCATGAGCCCCATGCACTGCTTGTGCATGTGGAGGACACATGGCGCAGACTATAGTCAACGCCTTATGCTTTTGCGCACACCAAGAGAGTTGCATGGGCTCCACACACCACCATAGATGCCTTTTTTGCCTGTAAAAATTTTCTTGCCTCCTATTTTTTGTGTTTTCTAAGTTTGATGATATGGTCAAATTTAATTTTTGATGCTTAAAACTATGTGTTTGGGACAACAATAGTAATGATAGGAACGTAAAAACACTTTATCTTCAATCTTTTGAAACTCTAATTATGCAGAAATTTCAAATTTCATCTCTCAACATTCTAATTTCAACAACTCATATTTTTCTGTACAAAATTCTATTTTATGTATTCTTTATATAAATATATATAAATTTCACTATATAACATGCAATGAATATAGATGAAAAAATACACCAAAGTTGCTATTAGAACCATGAAACAAAAATCTCAATATTCAAGTTTTCACGGTCTCAAATTTACACATCAATATCTTTTGGTATAGAACTCCAAAAATAATATTCAATATGTTATTTTAAAGTTCTTATGTCCTATTTTAAGAATATATCATTACTATGACACAAATCAAAATGTATCTTAGGTAAAAAAAAAAATCACAAAAAGATGCCCTAACACTATTTCAGAATTGAAATTTTTGAACCATTATATATTATTGATCAAATACAACAAGAGAAACATCAACTTGGCTTTGATACCAACATAGAATAGAATTATTGAATATTAAAAACAAGCAAGAAAATTTACCTCTTGCTATAACCATAAGTTGCCTTCAACAATCACCGAGTCACTCACGTAAATCATTAGGATAAACACAATAAGATTTGTAGCGAAAATTTTTGGCATTGAGAGTATTGTTCTTGTTAATGGAGAAATCTTTTTATCTATTGTATTTCTTCTCCTTTTGTACACTAAAATATAGTTATCCAAACATTGGTAACTACTTTGGAGTTACCAATCATTTAATATAACTACCATAATTTATTTATTTATTTATATTATAATTAGAATTATTAGTAGTTCAGGTCAACTCGTCATGGATGACCCGATCTGAAATACCAAAAATTTCAATTCAGAATTCTTTGAGATTTTGAGTTGCAATTCCAATTGAAAATTAATTAAAAAATAGTGGTGTTGGCGGCCATACCATTTCAAAGCTAGGACCAAATTCGTAGCATTTGATCACAAGTAAACAACTAATGCCGTAGTCGAAGCCCAAGGCAATAGAAAGACGAGAGAAAGGCCACACAGAATTGGGAACTTCAACGTGTCAATGATACTAAATGCCAAATGCCTTTCAAGGTTGTTTGTTTTGAAAACAATTTGCTAAAAAATATAATTTTTATAGAAGTGTAATCTTTTTAGTATGATTAAAAAAATTCTAAAAATTAAAAAAATCTTAAATTTTTTTTTTATCATTACCTTTATAAATAGAGAGAAAATATTTGACTAAGAGTTTAAACAGATAAAAATTATTTAAAATAATTTATACTTTAAATAAATAAATTAGTGATTATTTAGCATTTTATAATATGTTATCTTAAAAGTTAATGGATAAATTAAGCTCTATTTATTTCATAAAAAATAGTTTATGTTTAAAAATATTTTTTTTTTTTTAGTGTTCAATATGTATCCTTATCCAACTCATGTTCATCTATATATTAATAAGGTTAAGTGGATAATGACTCATTTAATACCCATTTAAAATATAACTCATCCATTTATCATCTATACCTTTTTTTTTTTTAAGCATGAATATGGTTAAATAAATGGATATGAATGAACTTTGACACTAATAATATGGAGGTTAGATAAGAGCTTGAGAGAATAACATTTTTATTGAATGGTAATTTTGTTATTTTAGTTGGATTTAATTGAAAGTTAGATGGAAGGATATCTTACCATTTTACATTATATTTGATGCACTAATTGTATAGAGAAAATAAAGAGAAATTAAAAAAGAAGAAGAATTAGATCTCCTATGCACACAAAAGATGATATTCAAATTCATTTACATGATACAATAGGTTATAAGGTATAAATTTATCTTTTTAACTTCAATGCAAATAAAGTTTATTTTTTAAAATTAAATATGAAGATTGGCATTTGACGACTTAATTTGAAAAATAGTAGACTTATCTACATTATAGTTTTCATTACAGATGAGTAAAGATAAAGAGAAAAGATAAAGAGAAGTGTTGGGAAAAAAGTGAAAATAAAAAAGAAAATATATGAAGATAAATTGAAGATATTTTAATAATTTAATATATCTTACATTTCTTAATTTAATATTTTCTTTTTTATCTCTAAAATGAAAAAAAATATATTAGTTTAATTTCTTACTAAAAACCTATTGAAAATATAATTTTTTTATTTCTTTTTTTCTCTTATTTATACACTAAATAAGAAAAATAATTTCAATTTTTTTTCCTTCTCTACTACCCTTCAACTAAATAAAGAATTGCATTATGACAAAATCCAGTGGGGATTTTAGTATTTTATCCAAGAAAAAACAAAAGGTATAATACGGGAGGAGCAAATGTCAAAATCAGCTAAAGAAACGACACGGTCGTCATATTTGCACCTACGGAAGGGCGGTTTGGTCGGTCGCCTGTGGCCGCCACTTTGAGACCAAAAAGCCAAACATTTTTCGTTCGGTCTAATGACCAGTTCAACCTTTCTTGTGGTCCAAAATTACTAAAATGTATTTTTTTTTAAAAAAAAAAACTCACGTTTTCACAAGCAATCATCTTATAATAAATTACACTGGAAACCTGTCTATAATAAATAAAAAAAATTCTTACACGATTTTTGGAAAAATAATTTTTTTCTCATAGTTTTTCAAAAACATCAATTAAGCTTAATATTGTTTTCCCTATTATCTTTAAAAATAATAAGTGAAATTGGTTTTCATTATATGTTTAATTATCAAATTCGCAAAGAAAAATTGATTAAAGATATTAATTTTTGTTATTTGGTTTGCACATCAACATTATATTTTTTAAAAGATCTACTCTTGAGATTGTGAGCCCCATAGAAAATTACTACTCCAATTAAAAAGAATGAAGAAAATTACATTTTCATACTTGCAAATTTAGTAGCAAACCTTAGCTAAATTTTCATTGTTAGAATGATAATTTTTTAATTGATTTGAAACTTTATTTTAAACTTATTTAGAAAAGAAATCCAAATGTGATATAAAATAATTTGTATATAAAATGACTAAAAAATATCTAGGTCAAATCCAATTTGATTTTATTTTGATACAACTTGCAAATTGATTTGAATGACTCGATTTGAATTATTAAAATATTTTAAAGTTTTTATTTAATATTTTAAAAAAATTTAAAATTATAAGTGATCTAACTCAAAATTCAAAAATGCTTGAATTTTTTTTCATACATTGATCCAATTATCTAACCTAAACTTGCTCAAAAAAATCAAAATTGATTGACTTCAAAACAATTCAATCTAAAATTGATCTAATTTGAACACAATAAGCAATTTACCATTAGAGTTAGTCATTTAATTCAACTCAAATTGATCAAACTGACAAAAATTGAAAATTTAAATTTTTAAAGAATATGAATTAAATTGAACTAAATAAATTTGCAAACTAAATCGATCTAGTTTGGTTTAATTAGGGTTCAATTCAATTTGAATCAATTTTTTCAAAAAATAATTGTTTAAGATATTTTAATATAAATGATAATTCTTATAATATATTTTAAAATATTTTTAATATAAATAATTGATTTTTATATATTTTAATATAAATAATAAATTTTAAATAGGATTGAATTATTTTAATTTGATTTAATAAATATTTAATTTATTCTAATTTAATTTTAAATAATTTTAATTTTGTTCGATTCAATCAAAATTCAAATTAATCAAAATTATTAAAAAAATTAAATGAACTTAAAATCAGTATCCATCCCTATTTACCACCTCTATGTATTACGAATAAATGAATTGGGAGGTAATCTTAAAGGTTCAATAATGTACTATAGAAGCAAAATCTTTAGGTTTAGTCCTTGGTTGGTTTCGCATTGAGGACATGAGTATTTTAATTATAAGAATATAACTAGTAATCAATTTTTAATTCATTTTAAAATCTCAAATTTATTAGTTCTCTCAATTATATTTTATGTTTATGTGTATTGAAACATTTTATCCTTTAAAGGCGCAATCAAGAGCCATTTGTCAATTTACTCTTATTATGCTATATCATAGATAAAAATGCCCCATTGATAGATGAATCTAAATTCCAATAGAATGTCTAGACATGATAGTAAGTTACTTGGGATATAAGGAATCATCAAAGATATGTAGAGGAGATATGTTGCGAACTTTACTTAGAATATAGGCATAGTGTCGTCTATATCTGCAGAATATAGTTAGCACTACTAACCTTGAGATGTTATCAGACGTGCTAAAAATTAATAGTTATAATTTTGAGGTATCACAAGTGTCAAAAAAAATGTATTTTTTTAGTTTTTTTGTAATTAAAATGTTTAAGTACGTCAGAGATATATGATATTTCAATTGTTGAAATATGCCTCTTCAACATAAAATAATTGTGTAAAGGATTGAAAAAAAAAAAAACTTTCATTTTCCTTTTAAATCTTTGTTGATATAAAATTTATAAAAATTTGTATTGTACAAGAAAATATAAAATTTGAGAAATGAGAAAGTTTAATAATATAAAATTTTAGTAAATAATAATTTATTATTAATAATATTAATTTTAGTAAATAATAATATAATATTTTTATTTTATTATGTGGTAATAAGCTAATAATCAAATATTTAATTTATTTAATTAAAAAATAATATAAAATTTTAATAATATAGAAAATTTTTTATAAAATAATAATATATTATAAATAATAATTTTTAATTATTATTAATAATAATTTTTATAAGGTCTAATTAAATAAGAATTTTATAAAATAATAATATATTATAAATAATAATTTTTAATTATTATTAATATATTAATTTTAATTAATTATTTAATAAAAAATATTAAATTTATTTAAAATATATTATTATACTCTTACGCGGATTCATGATTAACTTTATTCGTAACTTTTTGCTTTCTAAATTTGGATGTCAGAAAAAAAAAAAAAAACTTTTTGGTCATCAGGTTTAATTTTTATAACAAAACAAATCGGCGGAATTGTTTTTGAAAAAAAGAAAAATTAGGCAAGGATTAGAAAATAAGATAAGGTGGTAAATAAAGCAAACCAGAGAGGCAAAATATGAGATAAAAGCAAAGCGGCAGCCTCGGAACAGATGCATCGTATAATTGGGTGTTAGAAAGGGACCCACGAACTATGAAGTGGGCTCCACACTCATTCTTTGTCCTCCTTTCCCTTTATATGCCAAAGATTCTCTCTCTCTCAGTGCTCACCTCTCTCACAATTTTCAATTCCTCCACCATCATACCAAAAACCACTCTGTTCTTGTTGTGCGTCCTTTTTTTTTTTCCCTGAACAAAATAAAAAACCACTTTCGATCTCTCAGCTCAGGCAAGTAAATAATCTCTTTCCCTTTTTTTTTTCCAATTCTAATTATTCATTTCGGGTTGTTGATTCAGAAATAATAGCAATTGATATTTGTTTTTTGCTTCGATCGTTCTTCTGTGATGATGATTAATGCCAGTGCTCTGTTCTCTATGTTTAAAAGCGGCTGTTAATTCTTATGATGATCAACTGATGCCAGTTTTGCATGTCTGTGATTTTCTCTTCCTTGATTGAGCTTTGTCTCAATCTGATCTGAATCAAATTCGTATTGAATGTAGTTTGACTAACAAAGAAAATTAAAAAAAATTCATAGAACAGAGAAAAACTTGATCGCTTTCTTAATTGACTTGTGCACTTTGATATGAAGAAAACTGATTCATAAATACTTCTTCTGTAATTCTGCATGTCTCTTTGTTGTTATCTTTTGATCCAAAAATAGCTTCTTGTTTACTGCGGGATAGGTGGAGACATCTAGTAGATCCCAAAAGGAGAGGAAAAATAAAAAGAGTAACAGTATGTCTAATAACTGATCAAATCCTTAATCCTTAGGAGTTAGGAATGGATTACTGTTAATTAGTGGTTAATACTAGCTTATCAAATTTTACTCTTTTTTTGAAAAAAAAAGATTTATTTTTTTGGCCATAGGCATAAAACTGGTGGGGGCAGGGGAAGTTGAACCTGCTGTGGTATGCCCGAGGATCTGAAGCACGACCAGCAGGACTAACCTGCATGTGCTAAAAAAAAAAAAAAAAAAAGATATGATTAATATTATAAATTTACAGAATTTTGATCCAAATATTAGTTAGGCCTAATTTTTTATTTATCAAATTCCTAATTTCTCGCCAACTTGTGCTAAACAATTTATTCAAGTGTTCCTGGTGCCCGCTTAAATTAGGTCATTTTCAATGTATATATTCCAGTAAATTTAACAATTTTGATCCCACTGAAAAATTTGAACTGTCACATAAACTGTGTATCTTTATTTTGTATTTTTATATTTACTTATATCAATTTTAATTTGGCTTAATATGTTAATATAAAAAAAATTAGTATTTTGATGTGGTTTAATATGTTACTTTATTTGCGTTGTCCATATGCTGATCACATTGCAAATTGATTTGGTGAAATCTCTCAACAGCAATAAAGAAATGATTTTTCTGACAAGAAAAAAGTATTATTGCCCCCCCTTGTTATCTTACCAAATTTAAAAGGTTAATAATACAAAATTATTAGAAACAAGTGCTTCTTTAGTACATCATAATCTTGAGAAATGACTGATTTACATACATGACACTAGGTAACAATTTTGTGATTTTATAACATTTAATTGTTATTAAAATTGGGTAAAATATTAGTTAGATTTTTTTTTTCAAAAAAAATTATTAAAAAGGAAAAGAACTTAATTTTCATTTTTTTTTTCTTTGCATCTTCATGCATTGCTCTCCTTTTCATGTTTTGCGCAGTATGGTTCACAACAACCATAATTACACCATTACACCAATATAGGAGTAAGAGTATATAAAAGATATAATTGATTTCTAATTCGAAGGCTTTTTTTTTTTTTTTTGACATCAGTAGCTCTGAATCAATTTACTAAAGTAAAATGAAAGGTGATTGCTTGTATTTCTTGCATCAGAATCATCGGTAGTTGGAACTTATTCCCTCTACATTTCTGCCCTGCAGAGTAGTTTAGGTATTTTAAAAATGTTATAGCCCCAGAAGAAGAACACTAACCAATAACAATTAACATATTAGATTAAGTTAATATAGGTTTAGCCTAAATGTGTACTTTTGGTAAGATCCCATTGCTTTCAAACTTAACAACTGACAGATCGGAACGCATATATGACTTGGAACTTTTTGTAGGTTTTATTTTGAAATAAATATTGAATTAAGATTTTCCGAAAGAAATTACTCATTTTTCAAAACAGTAAATAGAAATGGTATGCATTGCCTTTATAATTATTTTAGCACAGTGGGAATTGGTCAAATCAACTAATGAGACTGGAAAAAGATTTTAATGAAATTCCGTTTTTCCTATAAAAAAAAAAAAAAAAAAAAAAAAAAGAGAGATTTGAATTGTGACGCCTTTTGAACTTCTTGTTATTGGAAAATACAACCAAACAAAATAAATACGCAAATGGATTACCTAACTTTAGTGGGATCCACCTATTGTGGTTCCTTTTTGGTTCATATATATTGGAAAAAGTCTTTAATTTATGGCTTGATTGATGCATCTCTTCTGCTGCAATGAACAGCCCAGATCGATTTTTTCAATTATCAGATTTAAGGAATACTTTAGATAGAACAGATATTAAAGATGGGGTTATTTGGGACCCACTAAAGTAATGGTATCACATGATAGATCGGAACGATAATTCATGTGAATCTTACTATGGTTCTTGTCTTACGTAAAAGAAAATTTATATTTTAAATGGATCCATATATAGTAGTAACTGGCAGGTGTCTTCTTTTTTTTTTTTTTTTTTTGGGGTTGTAGTTTGTGTATATATGTGTGTGTGTGTGTGTGTGTGTGTGTTGTGAGACCTCATATGATGACATGGTATCTTTTGCAGCTTGTGATTTTTTTTTTTTCTTTGTTGGAAAGCAAATCTACTGATTGCATTACATCCACTCAAAATACAAGTTATTTGGAATATATTTTACAAGCAGATCTCCTAAGTTGGAGTAGCAACGTATCATCAAGCTTATATATAGATTATTTTAGGTCTTAGAAAATGGTAAACTTGTGATATTTTGGCCCTTAGTTTTTTTTCCCCCTTTCTTGGAACAATGTACAATAGACAATATTCTTTTTGAACTTTCATAATTGGGAAATGATTTACCCGAAGTTCATGATATGTTAATTTACTGGGTTACCGTGGACCATGAGTCCGTTTTGGATGTGAAATTTCTGAACAACATTTTTCCTTTGAGCTTGTATTATGTGACATGGAACAACTTCTTGGTTTCTCTATACTTGTACTTATATTCTTTCTTGCCGCCACTGTGGAGACAAGCGTAACATAAACACGCACATAGCTATAATGGATGCTTTTGTCCCTTAAATTGTAACTATGAATTTTTGATAATTTCAGAGTGAAAATCTAGTATGGAGGAGGAGACTCAAATGACCTCAAAAATACCAGTAATGAAGGTTGATACTGAGGACAAAGCCAATCCTACCAAGGTATCTAACGACATTGAAAAAGATAAATAATTAATTATGTTTTTGCCTTAAGTGTTAGTATGAAAATATTTGATAATTGGTAAGTATGAATGGTGAAAAGGCCAGCTTTTTTAATCAGATTCACTAATATTCACCTGTGCTATTAACAACTTATTATTCTTGCAGCTTTGAATTGATTAATAATAAAATAATCTCTCTCCTTATGTAATGTGTGTGTGTGTGTGGTGTATGCTGTTCTCTGGAGTCTAATTTTGATAAACTTCTAAACATTTTCTGATTTTATGTTGTTCATTATGCTTGTTATTAACATGGGAATGTCTAGATGTGTTTCAATTCTATATAATTCAGGGCCTTATCAGGACTCATAAAAACATGACCTGAAAATAAAATAACTCAAATCTTGTTCAGTTTTGGCACAAATAAACAACTCCATTGAAGTTTGTCATTGTGAAATCTGTAATCCTGAGTTCACTGACAATTATTGTTGATCCTAATAACTTTATAGGCAACCAATGGAGACTTGCCTCAAGTAGGAAAAGAAGGAAAGAAAGAGGATGAAGAGACTGATGGAGAATTCATAAAAGTAGAGAAGGAGTCACTTGATGTGAAGGATGCCTCTAATACAGCTGAGGCAGGGATTGCAGATGATGAGAAGCCATTAGCCATAGAAAGAAGCTTAAGCGGTTCAACAAGAGAATTATTAGAAGCACAGGAGAAGGTTAAGGAACTTGACCTTGAATTGGAAAGAGTAGCTGAAGTATTAAAGTACTCTGAATCAGAAAATACAAGGATGAAAGAAGAGATCTTGCTTGCGAAAGAGAAGTTGGAGGTAAGTGAAAAGAAGTACGAGGAGCTTGAACAGGATCAGAAGAAATTGCAACAGCAGATAATTGAAGCTGAGGAGAAACATAGTTTACAGTTTCACACTTTGCAAGAGGCTTTCCAAGCACAACACTCCAAGCACAAGGAATTGAATGAGGTGAAGGAAGCATTTGATGGTCTCAGCCTTGAGCTTGAGAGCTCTGGAAAGCGGATTCAACAATTGGAACAAGAACTGCAAGTTTCTGAAGGTGAGGCAAAGAGGTTTGAGGAGTTGCACAAAGAAAGTGGTTCACATGCTGAATCTGAGACACAGAGGGCTTTGCAGTTTGAAAGGCTACTTGAAGAGGCAAAATCAAGTGCAAAACAAGTGGAAGAGCAGATGGCTTCCCTTCAGGTGGAAGTGAAGGGTTTGTATGAGAAGATTGCAGAAAACCAGAAAATAGAAGAAGCCCTTAAGAGCACTACAGCAGATCTTTCAGCAGTTAATGAAGAACTGACACTTTCAAAATCAAAACTACTGGACATGGAGCAAAGACTCTCTTCAAAAGAGGTTGTTGTAACTGAACTCACCCAGGAATTGGACCTGAGGAAAGCTTCAGATTTTCAGGTGAAGGAAGATCTCTTGGCATTGGAAACGTTGCTAAGTGCAACTAAAGAAGATCTTCAGGCAAAGGTATCTGAGTTGGAGGGCCTCAAGCTGAAGCTGCAGGAGGAAATCAATGCAAAGGAATCAGTTGAAGTCCAGTTGCAAAATCAGGCAGCACATGTTTCAACTATACATGAAGAATTAACTAAAGTAGTGAAAGAAAAAGAAGCTCTCGAAGCAACTGTGATGGATCTCACTAATAATGTAGCTCAAATGAAGGAACTATGCAGTAACCTTGAAGACAAGTTGAAGATTTCAGATGAGAATTTCTCTAAAGCAGATTCACTTTTATCCCAAGCTTTGTCAAGTAATGCTGAGCTTGAACAGAAATTGAAGTCTGTTGAAGAGCTTCACAACATATCTGGTGCTGCTGCAGCATCTGCTACACAAAAGAATTTGGAGCTTGAGGATTTAATCCAAGCTTCAAATGAATCAGCAGAAAGTGCAAAATCCCAACTAAGAGAGCTGGAGGCACACTTTATTGCAGCTGAGCAAAGGAATTTAGAGCTTGAGCAACAATTGAATTTAGTTGAACTAAAAGGCAGTGATGCTCAGAGAGAAGTGAGAGAGTTCTCAGAGAAAATATCTAAACTCAGTGCTGCACTGAAAGAATTGGAGGAAGAAAAAAAACAGTTAGGTGATCAGAATCAGGAATACCAGGAAAAGATAACCCACCTTGAATCTTCCCTAAATCAATTATCATTGCATAGTGCAGAGCTTAAGGAAGATTTGAGGATTGCTACAGCAAAGTGTACTGAGCACGAGGACCGAGCAAATATGAACCATCAGCGCAACCTTGAACTTGAAGATTTGTTCCAGACTTCTCATTCCAAAGCAGATGATGCTAGCAAAAAGGTGAATGAGTTGGAGTTGTTACTTGAGGCAGAGAAGTACAGAATCCAAGAACTCGAAGAGCAGATTAGCACACTAGAAAAGAAATGTGCGGATACAGAAGCAGAGTCCAACAAATACTTTAATAAAATGTCTGAACTTTCATCCGAGCTTGAGGCATGCCAAACAAGGGCATCAAGTCTTGAAATTGCACTGCAAACAGCCAATGAAAAGGAGAGAGAGTTGACAGAATACCTGAATTCAGTAACAGATGAAAAGAAAAGGTTAGAAGATGCATCAAGCGATTTCAGCAAGAAGCTGGTGGAAGCTGAGAATCTCGTGGAAGTCTTGCGTAATGAATTGAATGTGATGCAAGAGAAGTTGGAATCAATTGAAAATGATCTAAAGACTGTTGGATTGAGAGAAAGTGATGTAATGATGAAGCTCAAGGCTGCTGAGGATCAATTAGAGCAACAAGAAAAATTAATAGAGCAAGCGACTACAAGAAACTCAGAGCTTGAATCATTACATGAATCACTAGTAAGAGATTCAGAAGTCAAACTTCAAGAAGCTATAGCAAACTTCACTAACAAGGATTCAGAGGCAAAACACCTGGTTGACAAACTGAAGTTTCTTGAAGACCAAGTGAAATTATATGAAGAGCAAGTAGCTGAAGCAACTGGAAAGTCTGCATCTTTGAAGGAAGAACTAGATGTGTGTTTGCTAAAAGTGGCTTCTTTGGAAACTTCAGATGACAAACTTAAAAAACAGATCTTGGAAGCAGAAAATAAGGCTTCCAATTCCTTTTCAGAGAACATACGCTTAGTTGAGACAAACAATCAACTTAAAAGCAAACTTGATGAACTTCATGAATTGCTAAATTCTGCTGTTTCTGACAAGGAGGCCTCAACTCAACAATTAGCTTCTCATCTGAGCACTATTACAGAAATATCAGAGAAGCATTCAAGGGCTCTAGAACTTCATTCTGCAAGTGAGGCTCGGTTAATTCAAGCAGAAATAGAGTTACAAGAGGCCATTCAGAGATTGACTCAAAAAGATGCAGAAATAAAAGATTTATATGAGAAGCTAAATGCAGTTGAAGGCCAAATTAAATTGTATGAAGAACAAACTTGTGAAGCATCTGCAATTGCTGACACTCGAAAATTTGAGCTGGAAGAGTCTCACCAGAAATTGAAAAATTTGGAAAGTATTGTTGAGGAACTGCAAACCAATTCAAGTCTAATTGAAAAAGAGCGTGGAGGACTAGCTGAGGCAAATTTAAAGCTCACTCAGGAACTGGCCCTGTATGAGTCCAAACTGAGTGATTTGGAGGCAAAACTATCTTCCGCCCATTCTGATAAGGATGAAACAGTAGAACAGCTTCACAGTTCAAAGAAGGCCATAGAAGATTTAACACAGCAGCTTGCTGATGAAGGGCAGAGGCTGCAATTTCAGGTTTGCTACAATCCCCTTGGTTGTGTTTTAGTAAATCATGCTTGGTGATTTAGTCAGCATAGTCTTCTGATTTGATAAAGCATCAATTGCAGATATCTTCAGTTATGGAAGAGAATAACCTGCTTAATGAGACGTATCAAAATGCAAAGAAGGAACTTCAATCAGTGATTATCCAGCTGGAAGAGCAACTGAAAGAGCAGAAGGCAAATGAAGATGCCCTAAAGTCTGAGATTGAAAATCTCAAGGTGGAGAGAGCTGAGAAGTCAGCATTGCAGACCCGTCTCGAGGAATTTGAGGAAAAATTGACTAGAGCGGAGGCTCGACTGAAAGAAGAGGTATTTGTTATCAACTAGAGCGATCTAGAAGGAACCCCAAAATTAGCTTTTGATGTTCAATTAATGTCTATCTTCCAACTGTTAATATACTAGTACTGCTTGCAGGTTGAAAGCATTCAGGCAGCTGCTGCAGGTAGAGAAGCAGAATTGACTTTGAAACTAGAGGATCATGCACATAAACTCCATGATAGAGATATATTAAATAATCAAGTTCTACAGCTTGAGAAAGAACTACGACACACTCAAAGCACCATTACAGAACAGGTTAGGAGCTAATTATGTACCTTGTTTTGCTTTTGATTATTTAAGATACCTCTGGATAAGAAATTTATGTCATCTTGGAACACTTTGGCATCTGGTCATCATACATGGTATCTCATATATGTGAATCTAGTTGTGAGACTTCTTACTGCTCTTTACAATTGGAAAATGATTATGTGATATTCAAGATGACTTGGTTTCTCTTTGACATCCAACCTAATAGAAAGAAGCAAATTCTCAAAAAGACATAGAAAGAGAAACAGCTCTGAAGAAATCCCTTGAAGACCTTGAAGCTAAGAACAAAAAAATCATACTTCTAGAGAAGCAAGTGAAGGAGCTTGAGCAGAAATTGCAACTTGCTGATGAAAAATTATTAGAAAAGGTCAGTTTATGCTCATATGAGCAATTATTATCTATTGTTCACATGCATGTGCACTTCAGTGCGTATTTGTACATAAATATATTTCTATATCCTGTTGTTATGCGAGAAAGTAAATGGGTTCTTCCCTTGCATTAACTCTGATACAGAATGCTGATATGCCCTTCATTATTAATGCCTTTTTTTATGGCCTGTATCGGTTCAAAGACATATATCACGCCTAGAGTATAGAATGGCCAAAATGCCGCCTTTATTTTGAAGTGAAATATATATCCATACATAATTGTCTGTGAGAATTGGTATTCATGAATACAGCCAAGCTACTGAGATCACATGAGCAATGGCTTCTAGTATAAATCAGATAGTTATTTACATTTAATCAGTTGCAGGGTGATGGGGGAAATCTGGCCGAACATAAGGATGAAATAGAGATCAAACCCAGAGACATTGGATCAACCATTTCCGCTCCCACAAAAAGGAAGAGTAAGAAAAAACTAGAGGCTGCATCTGCCCAAACTTCATCCTCTTCAGAAACAAATACTCAAACTGCAGAAGTTTCTCCCACCATGAACTTTAAGTTTATTTTGGGAACGGCCCTTGTATGTATCATTATTGGCATAATTCTTGGAAAGAGGTATTAGTTTTGGTCTGAATTTGGGCTTGCTATATATTCAGTTTTTTTTTTTTTTACCTTTTTTTAAAATTGTGCTTTTCTTTTCTTTTTCTCAAATTCCTTGTGTTCTGTGCATGCACAGCAGATTGGATGTTTTGTTTGTACACTTTCCAGCTTACATCTTTGGTATTGTAACGGAATTTGCTTTCGGATGAATGAATAGCTAAAAAGCTAAAACTTGTTGATTAATGTAATATTCAAGTTTGAGCTTAGTTTATTTCATTGTGTATATGATTTATTTAGAAACTCTATGTAGCTGAAGATTAATCAAACCATTACTAGATATGGTGGGGGTCTATAAAAAGATGAAGTCCTATTGCATAGCTTATCTGATTAAACAAAACAAAATAACATATTAAAAAAAAACTGTTGAGAATTCAATGTACTAGGTGGGGTGGGAGATTAGAAGGGGGGAGACATCCATTTTATAGCTTATCTAATTAAAAATAAAAATAAACTCAAACTCGAGAAATCAATAATGCCCTTGAGCACATTTAGTTTGCTGTTGAAATGGGCATTATTTGTTATTTCAATATTTTCATTTGACTTCAGTTTCCAGATAAACAATATTACAATCGTACTTAAAATAAATATTATTTTCACTAACATTGAAGTTATTAAAAAAATTAAAATATGATTAAAAATTTAGATTCCTTATATATCAAACAAGAAAATAAAATATTAAGTAAAAATTGCATTCCTTTAATATACACTACAAATGCTTTCAGCATATAAAATAAATTATGGTTTTCAAGTCATAATACACAGTACAGTGGTGATGACTTCGGTTGATAGAAGTAACAGTGTTTAAAATTGAAAATAAAAATTGAAGTCCAAATAAGAGAACCAAAATTAAAACCAAGGACATATATCACAATATTAAAAAAAAAATTAAATTTTGAAATCAAGAAAATAAATTCCATCAAAATTAGATTTCGAGAATACCGAAATTAAAAATAAGGTTTCTAGAAGTTAAGTGGAAAAAAGAAAAAAAAAAAAAAAAGTAAAACTAAAATGTCCATTTCTCTGGCTGTACAGCTGTAATTCTAAAATTTTTCACCATCAAATTGTCATATTCCATATTAGGGACTCAAAATTCTGATTTCTTCTTGGCGATGTGGAAATGTCCATTCAAGGAAAAATAAAAAAAATAAAAAAAAAAACCCTTCACCAGCATTGTCTGCATTCACACAATCTTAAACACAAGTATCCAACATGAAAGTTAGGTTATCACTTTCTATTCATTTGCATCTTTGTGACAACTTGAGTTATGGATAGAACCTCAGAAGGATTAATTTGTTGGTTTTAGGTGACAAGGCTAAAATACCTATTCTAATAAAATCAAAGCAACATTAACAACTCGAGCATTTAAACCCTCATATTTCTGAGTTATCAGTTGGAGCATAAATGACAAAGCATCATACTTGGTTTAAGTTTTAGCTTCAAACATAGACATTTATTCACAATACCTTCCTGCAGTGCGACTCCCATGCAAAACATGGAACTCCAGGTATATATGGATGCTGCTATAATTACTGCATCATCTTCAGTTCCTCACTTCAATTCCTTAAGTCCATCAAAAATCTCAAAATCGTCAAACCCTGCACATTGAACCATGCTTCTAATTTAACTAAAAGATTTGCTACAATTATTATTATTTTCAGATTCACTAACTGCAAATTACCAGCACCCAAGTCTTCAATTTCATCAACGGAGGATCCCATGTTAGTAGAAGCAGGAACTAGAGACATCCAATCTCTACTCTCATAGTCTTCTAAACAAAGATCATTTTGCATTATCCAGTCTTCCACAAGACTAATATTGTCAAATGATATAGGGTCCACAGAAAGCTGGTTTTTGTTTTCATCAATCCTGCAGTGAAGTCAGTAAGGAAAGGAGCAAGGTATTCTTCCCACTCCAATGGTCAAATAATAACTATAAATATGGGCACAGGCCATTATTTGCCACTTACATTTCTTTGAGACGCAAATTATACTGCACGAAGACAAGATCACTCAGTCGTCGCTGCTCCAGGCAGTTTCTAGTGGCATATACCTTCTCAAAAGGAATATGATTGTGCTTGCACCCAATTGAACTGCAAGTTTGACTGAGAATGCGAGAGGCCAAACGTGCCAAATTTGGACAGGCTCCACCATATGTAGACCACCATTGAGCTACAACACAGGTATGTTTAAAGTCATCAGAAAAACAAAATGTTAATGACATAAAAAAAACTATTTGGAATCTTGAAATAAAATTGCAAGTCTCATTTCTAATATAAATTGTATGATATTCAAGAAGCGTGTATATCCTTTTCTATTTGCAAGCGTGAAACTTAATAGACAGCTTTAGATGCTTCCTCTCAAAGAAACCAACATAATTTTCAAAACCTTTTACAAGAAACAGATGGTCCCAACTGTAATATGATAAGTAATAGCAAATCCAACAAAAGGGCCCCTCACCAGGATGCATTGTTTCTCTTGATCTAATTGCCATCTTCCTCCCGAGATCTCCAACAGCATTCTTGTACAAGTTTAATTCTTTCACAATCTTATCTTGGACTTCTATATCAGGAACCAATTTCTCTATGCAATCAAACACTCTTGTCGAAATCTCATTATGCACTTCTCCTTCAATGCCATAGAAGAACTTGGGGTTGAGGAAGAAACCTGCAGCCTGAAGAGGAGGATGACGTTGTTGATCCCACCTATGATCTATAATATTCCAGTAGACCATGTAATCCTCTCTCTTAACAAGCTCTCTCTTAATTGTTTCTTTTGCTTGATACATACCTGCAAAAACGTATCCCATTGCAGCTTTCTTTTTACCACTAACTGTTCCTAAAACCCGTAAGAGTGGACTTGTTAAACGGATGATCAAAATGCATGAAGACCAAAATGACCGATTACTTATAATATCTAACATTGCCAGGCCTCCTAGCTGCTTTGCATATGGGCAGTCCATCCACTCCTGAGAAGTAACCATAGTTTGCAAATTGAGTTTAAAATCAGCCATTCTTTGAAGCATGGTAAAGTTTGTTGCAGAGAGAGTTAGTCCTTGCTGCACAATGTCTTTGCCACAAGTAAACTGTCTCATCAGACTCAAAACTGCACTATGATTGTAGACAAATCTTGTGACAGATCTAGCCTGTTCGATTACTGCATTTATCCACTCGAGTTTTCCAAAATCCTCAAGTATCAGATCAATGCAATGAACCACACAAGGAGCCCAATATAAAGAAGGAAAGGTATCCATTAATTTTTTACCAGCAAAATTGTAATGCTCATCACCATGTGTAACAACCTGCAAAACATGACTAGCTCCAACTTCTTCCAACACCTGTTTAAGCAGCGTGTACAGAGCATCTGCGGAATATATGATGTGCGACACATCCACTGATTTCAAGAACACAGTTCCTTGAGAAGAATCCACCAAAAAATTTAGCATGGTTCCACCACCTTCCGAGTTCCATTCTTCAACCAAGATAGAACAACCTGTCCTAGCCCATGCTGTCCTACATTGATCAATGTCATTCTTTATTTCTTCAACTAAATTCCTCAAAATCCAACCACGGAGGTCATGATGTGAGGGTGCTACTACCCCTGGTACTCCAGCAGAAATCATATCAATCAAGCGTTGGAAATAAATGGAGTCTAGTGAATCTAAATTTGCTCCAGTATGATACAAGAAGCGACCTATCGTCGTGTGAATTGGATTGTTGAAGTCAACTGAATTTAAAGGATCAACATGATCAACAATTGCAGTAGAAGTTTTACCTCTTCCCTTTTTTCTTTTGTCCAAATTTATACCTTCTTCATGGGGTAAGAAATTTGAATTGGGTTCCACTGAACTGGGGGCTCCAGCATCAACATCATCATCATGATTATAATCGTCATTATCAAAATCAGGGGGTGTGTTGAGTTTATGTTTCTTATTTCGCTTCCCAACAATCTCATTCAAACTCTGTAACATCAAGAGGCGAACATCAGATGGGACCTGGTTGCAAATAGGGGCAGCACCCTTTCTACCAGCAAGATGCTCCTTCAATCTATGAATCCCACCACCCTTAAACACTTTACCACAATATTTACACTTAATCTGGATTCTTTCATCATCATCATGTTGTTTGAACGCTTGGCAATATTTCCAAGCCAGGTCCTTTTTCTGGCGGGTTTTACTCTTAGTTTTAGGTGTAGAAGATGACTGATTATCAAACTCATTTCCAGTCTTTGGTGGACAGGCATCCAAAGTTTGTAGCATCAAAAGGCGAACATCAGGTGGAACCCTCTGACACATAGGGCCTCCACCCTTACGACCTGCCAGATGCTCCTTAAATCTGAAAATCCCACCTCCCTTGAATATTTTACCACAATACGAACACTTTATGTGCACCTTCTCCCCTTCCTTCACCGCTTCACAATATTTCCAACCCACGTCTTGTTTATGTCCTCCACCTGACTCCATTGCCCCCTATATATCACAACCAAAACACATTCAAATCAACCCCAAAAGCCCACAATTACCATTTTCCAACCCACAAAGTACATAATAACAGTGTGTGAAATTGTTAAAAAAGCTTGGCTACGTTTGAAAAGTAAATGGAGAAGAAAGTGGACAGACCGGTTAGGGCAGCGGCGACCCGCGTGTGGATGACCCAATTTGGTTCTGGTTCTGGTTCCACCGAAGATCTGCCCTTGAGCAGATATATAAAACCCAAGTTTATGGCAGGTTGGGGTCGCCGTGCAAACCAGCCGCTGACGGGAGTTTTGGGTGAACCGATAATTGGTCTGGTTTTATGTCTAGGTTAGGTTTTTTCATATCAGGGGAATTGAGCAGCTCTTGGTTGGTTTCTTTTTTTTTTTTTTTTTCTTATAGGGACTTTTTTTTTAAACCAAAAACAAAATAATAATAATAATAATTGTGAATAAACTTCTACTTCTTTTGAAAAGAAAAGACTCATAATTTTACATTTTGTTTTGATTTCTCCGTATTAATATACTTATAAATTTAGAAAATATTTAATACCCAATGTTCAAAGTCTTCTTAATTTCAGCATATTCTTTTATTTTTAGTCCTTTAATATTTAAATTTTGAGATTTTTGTAATTTTTGCCTCTAATCCCTTTTGATCACCTAATAACTCATGTATATTTTTATGATTAATATATTTTTTCCTAATTAAATTATATATATAATTACAAATATATATTTTTATGATTAAAAGTAAAATATTTTAATAGACCAAAATATTCTTAGTCTAAAGATTAGGTATAATAATCTATTATAATAAAATATATTTTATTTTATTTATTAAAAATCAATGAATCAATCAATATAAATAATTATCTTAGTCTCAAATTCAATTTTAGATAAGTATTTTATCATTTCTCAAATAATTATATTAATAAGATAATTTTTTAATAAATGATAATATAATATATTTTTATTTTACTATTTGACAAGTAAATTAATAATTAAATATTTAGATTATTCAATTGATTAAAAAATATAAAAATCTAATAATATAAAAAATTATTCACATAAAAATTGTTGGACTAGGGTAGTTAACCCTAAGTCTTAGATCTCTTTTGATATTGACAAAGGGAATTGATCAATTCTAATGTTTCAATTTAGTGTTGTTTTGCAGTTTTTTTTGTTAGTCTTTAAATTGGAAGTTGGATAGAGTTCTTAGTCTTCAAAGATTGTAAAGTAACTTATAAATCGCGACCGCGATACATGAGAAGACTTGCTAGAAAATTAGACAGATGAAATCGCAGAATCATTCTCAGTCGCGACTCATCAAAAAGAAGAACTCCAAAAGTCACAGACGAATTTGCGGTGTAAGGCTTGCCTCAGTTGCAAGAATTTCGAAGTAACTCAAGATGCAATCAAGTCCACAATCACAGCTTGACAAGTGTTCCAGGTAACCGTTAGAAGTCAAAAATCGCGATGAAAACTTGTTGGTAGCGACTGCTAACCCAAAAGAAAAATATGAACACTTTTGGCATGTGAATTCGCGTCTTAAGTCGTGTCCTGTACAAGATAAATCGTGACCGCTACTTTTGAGAGCAGGTGAAATGCAACAACTATATTTTCCTAATGAACTAATCAAAAACTACCATGTGGACTAGCCGTTAGACACAAACGGAGTTTTCTTTATAGAATTTGAAATTAGCGACCGCGAATCAAGACTGTCAAGCATTTAATGTGAAAATCTGTCTAGTACACTTTGATGATTTTGTACCAGTTTTATTGCAACGTCTTTTTGGTGGGTAGAGGCTATAACTACCTCACCAAACATATATAAATGCAAGAGAATTGATAACTTTGTACCCAAACTCTTGCAATTTTACTACTCACTCTTTTCTATTCTTTAAGTCATTGTTGGGTGTGCGCATAAACACCAATTGTAATAGGTTATAGCATGAGCCTGTCAAAACATTAAGAAAGGTTGTTGTGTGAGCCTGTTAAAATACAAGTGTAAAGGTTGTTGTGTAAGCCTCAAAACACAAGTGTATAGGTTGTTGTGTGAACCTTTAAAACACAAGTGTGAAAGTTTGGTGTAAGCTTGAAAACACCTTTGGAAGATAGTAGAACACCCAATTTCTAAGAATTGAGGAGTGGACGTAGGGTTGTTTATACCCGAATCACTATAAATTGTGTGTTTCTTTCCTACTCATTTCTCCTCTCTCTTCCCAACTTAAATTTTTATACACCAATTCAACCATCCCTTCTTGGTGCCTAGAGCCAATAAAAATAATTTAAAAATTTTAATAATATAAAAAATTATTCACATTGATAATAATAAAGCAATAGTTTTCTACATAAAAAGTGAAACTTCAAATTTTCTTGAACAAGACGAATTTGCGGAGCAAATCACAGTCGTGATCTAACAAAAAAAGGCATGGATGTCATATAAAATGATTAGCAGTGATGTTCAGGTTCCTAGTAGTAATTACAACTTTTATAGTTGTATAGAGGGAACCAAGTCTGTAACTACAATATGTCAAGTGTCTAAAATAACTGTTAGGATATCAAAATTTACCAGGGCAAAAAACATGTCAAGATCGTGATCCAAGAAAGTAATTTTTTCTCACCAAACAAAACGATTCGTTGTCACTGTCGTGTCCAAAAAGGATCTTAATTGCGATTTGCGACTGCGACTTTTGGTTGGTTAGACAAATGCAACGACTATTTTTCTTGGAACGCCAATAGCAGCACACCACGTGGACTAGCCCTTAGACACAAAACGGGATTCTTTACCATGATTTTCAGTCTTTCTAGTGCAAATTGAAAATTCGCGACCGTTAAATGCCAGTCATGACCGTGAATTTAGTCTAACGACATTTAATGCAAAATATGTCTAGCTTGCCTTAGAGATTTAGGCATAGTTTTTTAGTAACATCTCTTTGGTGGTTGTTGCCTATAAATACTCCACCAAATAATCATGAATGCAAGAGAATATCATTGATTATAGCCAAACTCTTACAATTTTACTTCTCAACTTCTTATTCATTGTATGTGAGTTATTATTGTTGAGTGTAAGTATTAAACACCATTGTAGTTGGGTTTAAAAGTTAGCCTAGTGGTCAAAACACTTAAGCTAGGTTAAAGTGTGAGCTTTTATGGAAAACACTTGAGTGAGATTTTTGTGTGAGCCTTAATAATACAAGTTGTAAGATTGTGTATAAGCCCTTAAAACACATTTTACAAGTTTGGTGTGAGTTTGAAAACACTACTTTGAGTTGGTAAGACACCCAATTGTGTAGAATTGAGGAGTAGACGTAAGGTTCATTAACACCCGAACCATTATAAATATTGTGTTCATTTCTTCTACTTCTTTTCCAATCTCCAAACACTTTGTCTTCCCACCAAATTTTTTTAATTCCCACCAATTCAACCCCCCTTCTTGGTGCTCAAGGGCCAATATGAGTTTAGGTCTATTCCTCTCCTTTTTACTTATGTCTACTCTAATGTGCTCTGCTTTTTTAACTAATGCATTTAAAGGCCTATAACTCATGTGCCCAAACCAATTCAATCTCTCTTCCCTCAACTTGTCCACAACTAATATAACTTTAACTTTATCTCTAATACATTCATTACAAACTCTATCTATTCTAGTATGACCACACATCCATCTTAATATTTTCATCTCCACCACACTAATCTTGAAGACTTCTTGTGCTTTTATCATCCTATACTCACTTTCGCGCATCATAACGAGTCTTGTCATAGTGCAATAAATTTTTTTCTCTTAACTTATGTGAAATCTTGCAATCACACAACACGCTAAATGCATTTCACCATTTCATTCATTTCACTTTAATCTTATAGGCAATATCCACCTCACAACTCTTATTTTCTTACAAGATTGAGCATAATTATTTAAATTGCATGTTTTAAGGTATAACTACTTCCTCTAATTGCACTCAGATATTCTTCCTAGTACTACTCTAGCTAAACGTATAATCCATGTATTTAATCATAGTCCAACATATTTTAAAAGCCTTTACCTTTAGTGTACTTCTCTAGAACTCTAACTTCCTATTGACTTTTGTCTGAGTCTCATTTATATCATCAACAAACATCATATATCAAGGGATGTCCTTTTGTATATCCTTTGTTAATTCATGCATAACTAAAGTGAAAAGATAAGGATATAATGTCAATCCTTAGTATGGTTCAACTGTGATGGAGAAATCTTTCATATCTTCTCCAATTGTACATATACTAGTGATTGCCCCATTGTACATGTCCTTTATTACTTAAATGTATCTAACTGACTATTTTTGCACTCTAAAATCTATTACAATATATCTCATGGCATTATATTATAGACTTTTTCTAAATTGATAAACATCATATGCAAATTTTTCTTCATCTCTCTATAATTCTTCATTAAGCTTCTACTAACAAAAATTACTTTTATGTTGGATCAACTTGTCATAAAATTAAATTGATGAGATAGATATGTAACATCGAATGTAAAGTTTCACAACTCTCTTCTGCAATTTTATAGTGTGGCTTATAAGCTTAATCATTTTATAGTTGGAGTAACTTTGAATGTCTTCTCTATTTTTAAAGATTAGAACTAAGATGCTCTTGCTCCATCAGTTTGACATCTTTTTTGAGATCAAAATCTAGTTAAACCAATGAGTTAACCAAACTACCCCCTACATCTTCTAGACATTTTCATAGTTCAATAGGGAATCCATCGGGTCCACATGCTTTGTCTATTTTCATTATCTTCAAAATTTCTTTAATTTTTGAGAATTTATTCTCTTAGTATAGTTCACATTTTTCTCTATTACTTAATCAATCAACCAATTTAATAGTTATTGATAAAAATAAATATGAAATTTATTTAAAATTTACTATTATAATCATACCGCAACTTGCGAGTTTGTGACTAATATCAATATATATACTTAATTTTGGTCTCAAACTCAATTTTAAATAGTATTTACTATTTTTCAAATAATCAATATATAATTAATTCTTGTCTCAAACTCAGTTTTAAATAAGTATTGACCATTTATCAAGTAAATATAACAATATAATATTTTTTACAAATGATAATATAATATATATTTTTTTGTCATATGGCAAATAAAATTAATAATTGAATCTTTAGTTTCCTCAATGAATCAAAATAAATAAAAAAATTAGTGCAATTAACATAAAAATTTATACTTCACTTTTATGTCAAAATAATTCAATTCTTTTTTTTTATTTTTAAATATATGTACTTAATTTTCATATCATTCTTAGTTTGGTATTGGATTTAATTAGGTTCGACAATGTTATGACGCTCTGAATTTATATATTTATACAAATAACATTTAAAAAAAGTTAATTAGCATAAAAAAATATATACTTTTACTTTTGTGCCAAAATAATTTAATTTAATTAAATAGTCTTTTAACTAAAAAAATTATTAACTTGTTAATTGGTATGCAATTAAAGTTAATTTAATTTATGTTTAGGATTAATTTGCATATTTTTATTTTTGAAACTTCAAAAACATTGATTTAATTATTTTAATTTTTATTTATATTTGGGTTTAAACAAATTGGCATTGTATTGATAATTTTAGTTGAAATAAATTGGCATTATACGTTTAAATAGAATTTTTGCACATAGTCATATGATATTAAATTTATTAATATGACGAATTGAATTTTATTTTAATGGTGCAACCGTATCGTTAATATTTAAATTTTATTTTATTTCAAAATTCAAATACAAGCATATGTATACCCTACTAAAAAATCATATTTTTGTTAGTTATACAACCTCAAAAAAAGCATAATTACTAGTAAATTTCATCATTTGTGTATTTATTTTAATATGTAAAATTCAATTATAAGAACCATTTCAATTTCACATGTGATTTTATATTTTCTAATTTTACTAGTAATTTATTCTTCAATATATATATAGAAAGAATAAAAAATATATCTTAATGTTAGCCAAAATAGATGTTTTTAAGATATAAAATAATTATTTTATTTTATATGAGATAAGAAGGTTTTTGTCAATATTTAATTATAGAGAATTTATGACTTTGACATTAACAAATTGTTGCACAAATTTTTTTTAAAAAAAATATATATATCACTATAAAAGTGTAGAAATATTTGTAATTGATAATGACACTTCTAAACATATAAAAGAATATTTTTCCTTATTACTTATAAAGATATCAATTCTAAAGATAATAAAATAGCATCAGCCTATAATTTCAAAATTCAATCATTTAATATTCAACTATAAATTTCAATAGCATCAGCTTATCATTTTAAAATTCAATCATTTAATATTCAACTATAAATTTTAGAAGTTTTTATCTATATCAGGTATATATACAACAACATTTATATGGTATGAAACTATAGGCAGTAATATAGCAGGTCAAATAGATTTGAGTTGAATCAATTTCAAATCATGAATTATTAGATTAATATATAGAAAAAATTTCAAATCATTTTTGGGCTTCAAGTCGTATCATTATTAATTCCTAATTAAATAAGTAGATTGTTACAAAAAAAAAAACTAAATAAATAGATAATTTAAAAAGACTATTTAATTTAGGTAATTTCTAAGTACAAGTTTAATTAAATAAATAAATAATTTAAAAGATTATTTAATTAAATTAGATTATTTTGACACAAAAGTGAAAATATAAGTTTTTTTTTTATGCTAATTGCCTTTTTTTTTTTTTTTATCAATGTCATTTATACAAATACATAGGTTTGAAGTGTCATTCACTGCCAAATTTGAATAAATTTAATACGAGATTACAGATGATATGAAAATTAAAGTACATATATTAAAAATTTATATTATTTGGACATAAAAGTGAAAGTACATTTTTTTTATGCCAATTGCCGAAAATTAATAGTGTTAGAAGTTCTTCGTATAAGATATGGTATCACGATTAGCATGACAACTCTCCTGCATGAACAAAAAATAAAGTAAACTAAGTAGATTTTTCCATAGACTTAGCTACCCATATATGTTATGTAAATATTATATGTAGATGATGTGTCATGTAATTAGAGATGCATTTATGTAAAAGCATGTGAGCAATCATATGAACATATAAAGTCCTACACTAAGTTTCTCACAATAAACTCAGTCTCAATATACGTAGATTGTTTTGTAGGTTAGATAAAATGGAGATATCATTATGGATAGAAGCTAAAAGATTTGAGTTAAGTATTATATATATGTTAAGACACTACAATATACCTTTTAGATGCCTAAGTTGCTAATGTATTAATGTTATTAAAGATTATTTATATGATTAAGAAATAAATGGGAATGAATGCCAGTAATTAAGATATATAATGCAATAAGATTAGCATGATATAAGTTAAGAATAAATACCTTAATTTCAAAGATTATTTATCAAAGTTTATTTTACATATGATTTATGTCATGAAAGAAAGGAAAAGTAAAAAAAAAAAAAAAAAAAAAAAAAAAAAGAGATATCATATTATAAGAGATATTTTGGGATCAAGTACTGCTTAGTCACTAACTTACATTAGTTTTATTACATGAAATTCAAGGTAATGTTAATATAAATTTAAAATCTTTAATATCAGAGTGACATACAAAAATTATGACGGATCTTGCTGCGAGTTAAATTAACCTTGTTATGAGTTCTAGAGACCTTAAGTCTTTTTGTTCCTTAATGTAAACATGACCTAAATTTTGGGTCATGACATAAACCCACTGTCAATTTAAAAATTCAATTAACTCCTCAATATTATATATATTAATCTATTTCCCAAACTTTAATTAAATTACAAACTTAAAATAAATCAATAAACCCTATATCAAGAATTAAATCTTATAAAATATAAATCTTAATACATCATGGTAACACGTTCCAAAAAAATTATATACAAAAATTAATTGCTTGCAAAAGTCTAAGATACGAACAAAAGTGTTTGAAACAATATGTCTGGCCTTGATTTCACCATTGCAATAACTCTAATAGTCCATCCTAGTTTTTTGGCATCATCTCTTCTCGCCTTAAATTTTATAAACTAATGCAATTATTTTTTTTGGCATCTATATATCATTTTATAAATTTTGTACAATAATTTTATATTATAAGTTTATAAAATGATGGGTGAAAATTACTCAATTAATTTCAGATCTAAAAAATTTGTGTTAGACTAACACTTACATGTATCAAACTAATTATTTAACAAATCAATATTTTAGAGCCCTAAAACTTTCAATATGATATCCCAAATTTTTAAAGTTTATCAATTTTGTTTGTAAATTTTATATAAAGTTTAATATATGGCCTCCAAATTTTTAAAATTTATCAATTTTGTGCGTGTATCCTTTAAAATTTTAAAAATTACATATTTTCTCCATAAATTTTAGATAAAATTTTCAAAACCATATATTGGCTCCTTTAAAACTATAAAAATGATATATAGATTCTATATAAATTTTGTAAAATAATTTTAAAAATGATATATTTATTTCTTTTTTCACTTTTATTTTTTATCGCTATCTTAAAATTGTTATTCTGCCCTAGCATATAAGAAACTTTTTTTAAGACAAATTGTTTACTTTAGAGTTTTGGTAGATACAAAATTATGAATATAGCTAAATTTAAAATTTTATATTAAAATAGAAATCACAACCTTGTCTCAACAAAACGAAGCCAAATAATATAGGAGTAGCATTGTACACATAAATTTCATGTCTGAAAATTAAGACAAGAAAAAACAAATACAAATTATTAAATTTATAAAAATGCGAATTACAATCTCTAATAATTCTTTTATAAAGAAATGAATCCTCTAATTTGACTACTTAGGTAAAAATGAGATCCAAGGAGCTG
Organism: Omphalea diandra; assembly: GCA_949677035.1. Classification (NCBI taxonomy): domain Eukaryota; kingdom Viridiplantae; phylum Streptophyta; class Magnoliopsida; order Malpighiales; family Euphorbiaceae; genus Omphalea; species Omphalea diandra. The sequence continues at coordinate 58,377 of CATIWR010368593.1, forward strand.
GACATGCTTGATCTTGAATAAAGGATGAAACTTTTTGTTTGATCATGGAGAAGAGTACCAAGTGTGATTTGAGATGTTATGGCTTGATCTCCAATTGAATATGGATCCTCACTTTGTAGAACTTGAAGGCTTGGAGACTTTGAAGACTTGGAAGCTTTCGCTTATAGAGTGATGCTTTTTACAAATGATTTCTATTACTGCAGGAGCTCCTCTATTTATAGAGATCTTGAGAGAATTTTTCACTTTATCTATAAGGCTTAATAGATAAAATTGATCTTTTCTCAAATTCTTCTATTTAAGAAAATATTTTGATTGGTCCACTTGGCTTATGGCCATTGATTCTTGCTACATCATTTGGACCACATGGCCTATTTTGATTAGCCATGCATGTGGGCCCTAAATATTTTGATTCGATATAATTAATTTAATTTGAATCTAATTAAATTAAAATAGACAAAATAGTTTGATTGGTCAATAATAATAATTTAATTTACATTTAAATAAATTTAAAGAAATCCAATTATATTTTGAATAGATCAAAATATTTTTTTTATTGTTCTAAAATTTTCATGTATACAAATGTCCCCTCAAGACTTATTCACATACAATTTTATTCAATTGAATATGTCTCAACATTTCTTATGTAGACTTTTTTTTTTTCTCTTTTTTTCTCTAATTTGGTGAGCATAAATTTTAGCTTTGATAAATTTTTATTTTAAATTTAATAGGACTAAATTCATATTTTATTAACTGAGCTTGAATTTTCTTATAAGCCCAATTGATAAAATCTAAAAGCCCATATAATTTGGTGGTCTTTTTTCTTTTTTTAATCTGACCAATTTAATAGAATCTAGAGAAAGACTTATCCTAGTCAAAGAAGTAAACATAATCACCATACTTGTGGAATAAGGATTCCAACTCTCACTAGATTCTATTTAGGCCAAACACCAGTTCTTATATAAAAGACCAAACAATTACGTTTTTTTCATGGATGTTGCATTGAAGCTATTTTCTTCCTCCCCTTTTTTTAGCAATGAAATACAGAGCACATAAATGAATTGAGCAAAAAATTTTGTACCTTCTCCACCACTTTTTCTTTTTAGCAACATGGGTCACTTCTTCCTTCATATATTTTTATTTTTATATGTAATATCGTGGCTTATGTCAAAGCCATGTCTCTTGTTTTCGTTTCATACTTGGGAATAACAATTTAATATATATTTTTGCCCTTTATTCTATGCCACATCATGCCTAAAAGAATTGTCAGTAGCCCTTTTTACTTTTTTGTGCTGATCACCTTTAGCCCATGATAGTGATTGAATTTTTTCCTTTTCTTTGTTCATATGTGGTGTCAAAACTGCTCCTTTTTAAAAAAAATGGTGACAATTTAGCTTAATACAAACCAATGTGTATTGGGCAATAACAATTCATGCCAAATATTTGGCTTGATACAATGGCTCTTTGTATAATAATTGCTTCACTATTTCTTTTTCATTGATTTTCATAGTGTCGGCGTGCTATGCAGAATTGAATTACACCTTTTTTTTTTAAAAAAAAAAATTCTCTCTTTTTTTACTCAATCGTTTTTAGCCTTTTTTTAAAAAAAAATTTGTTTTTTTACAAGTTGATTTTCTTTTGGCACTACCAACTTGATTTGGCTTATTTGTGATATTTACTCTCTAGGCATTTAAATTGTCAAATTGATTTAAACTCTTTGATAATCAACTTATGATATTCAATTTGGTGCTTTTTTTTTTATTGTGATTCCCAGTCCTTTAAGTTGTCAAATTAAATTTTACTATTTGATTTTCATTTTCTAGGTCGACTTATGATCATCAATTAGTTTCTTGTTTGGATTGTGACTCCCTAGTCTCTTGGGTTGTCAAATCAACTTGAGCTCTTTGATTTTCATCAACTAGGTTGATTTGTGATTTTCTGCTTTGGCCTGTCAATTGTGCCTTATTAACTATTGTGAGTAGTCAAGTCGATTTTTGAATTCCTTTGCTATTTGATAAATTAAGTTGACTTGTGAACTCCTTAATTTTGTTAACTAAGTTGACATGTGGTTTCCTTAACTATATTGAGATTTCTTCTTATTTCCACATAGAGATAGCTACATCAAAATTTCTACTTTACTTCCATATGGAAAATTGGTTTGATTTTCTACTTTGCTTATTTTAACTTTTTTTTGGCAAGTCAAGTTTTATTTAACTAGTCAAGTGCATTTTATAATTTTATAGCTTTGGTTTTCTTCAACCTCTAAATTAATCAGGTTAATAATATTTGCAGATTCTTCAAATTTTTCAAGGATGCTTTGCATCGAGGACTTTTTAGATACCCATCAATGGCCTAACATAAGAATCCTTAGTGAGGATAAGAATGGAATGAGCTGATGCACCAGTTTATGGACTAAATGCCCTACTATTGTATCTCTTTCTTCATCATGGAATAAAGAGCCAACACATCTAACTGAATGGATAAAAGAAGTTTCATACTCATTCTTTGATCCAACTGATAATGGTACCCTTGATCATTCGAGTTTACAATTAATATTTTCTCTTTATTCTCTTGAAGTATCTGTTGATACACATCATCAACAAAAAACTTTCTTTGCCTTCCTCTTTTAAATTTAATGGAGAATTTGCCTATGTCAAATGCTATTAGGAATGACTTAAAGATGTCCTTAGAAGGAACAAGAAAGTCCTCAACGCTGGCTTTTATAATGCTTTATTTATATCACTATTCACTTATGATAAATCAATGAATGTAGTGCAATGTTTTTTATGAACATTGAAGTCTATGAACTAACATCCTTTAATTATTTGCTAATGAAGAATCCATTTCATTATGGGATATGAATGTACTTGGCAACCTTGCAACTATGGGCTTGTTTTTTTGATGAAGTGTTCCCCTTTACTAAAAAACTCATAGGAGTTGATAAGAAAAGTCAAGCTTATTTGTTTGCCAATACTTATTTCATGCATTTTATAGGCATTCTCATAGAGTTGGTGATGATTTTGAGATGACTATTAAGAGTTGGGCGCAATTTTCATTTTATAGTGATAGCGAATATGCTAAGTCATTGAAAAAAAATTACACAAAGTAAACCACCATGTCTATAAAGATTTTTAACTTGATTAGGGTTATCTACATGTCATTACCTTATTATCAGAGATGGCAAAAACCTTTTATAACACTTGGCATAAAAAGACTGCAATCTATAAGAAGTATAGTTGGATGCTTTAATTTATTATTGGTTATGCACATTCGTCCTCCCTCATGGAAATGCTACCCTCATACGCCTTCAAACTTTTAAGGTTGCAAACACGATGGCCATTGGTAATTTACTCTACTTAATTGTCCTTATATGAGCTAGCATCTATCATGGCTTGCTTGTTATTTTTACTTCAATAGACTTTTAAGGATGTAAGATGTCATTACCAACTCATTATGTTTATGGATGGCTAGCTGATAGGTTTAGAATACACTTCAACACCGATGACAAAGTAGATTTTCCTCTGATGACGTTTTATAGTGGGGAAAGGATGGCATAATGCTTTGATGTGCACCAAGCGTCCATGATTTTTAAGGAGCAAATTCTTAATTCTAGAGAAAGGCTTTTATTGAAGAAATTTATGTTCTCAAGGATGATGGTTCTCTATAGGATAATGGTGCTTTATGTCTTAGATGGTCTTATTATTTTATTAGCCTTTGTTCTAACTATTTGACTTTACAATGTAAGGAAGAATTGATCGTTGAGTTGTACATTCCTCACAAATTCAACAGACAATTTGGCTTTTGTCAGGTTGTTTCAAGAAACATTCATAGAGTTTTTAAATAACCAATATTAAAAGATGTACTTAGACTTTAGAGTTCTTGCATAAGATTTAATAGTAGGTCTATTATGATAGTTCTTGCCCAAACACGTAAGGAGTCTTTTTTCTACTACCTAAGAATATAAAACTTGGTGGTCTAAGGAGTGGCATGCAAGCTTTCTAGACTGACATGAACTCTAGCTTTAAGCTAGTACCAAATTTATTCAAAACATATAAAACTAAAGCTACATTTGCTCACTAGGAAAAACATACTTTTAGATACCTCCTAAAAGAAGCTGATAATACAAATGGAGAAAATATTGGCATTGATTATTTTCAAATGAAAACGTTACTCTTTTAATAAAAACAAGGCAATTCTTGATGATGTTTTAAAAGAAGGGATTACCTATAGAATGACTTATGTTATAGAAAAGGTCAGTAGGGACCAACTAGCAAATTTAAATGACTTAGATAAACATCTTTAAGACTTATTAAGGCTTCTAATCCACCATAAGTAGTAGAGAAAGTTACAACTTCTACTGATAACCTCTCACAAAGAGATATCATAGAGGCCCTTAGAAGTGAAAAAGGTGTTCATAAAGAGAGAGTAATAATGATGACTCTCAAAGATATATAATTTTTGAGGTTGGTGTCTATGATATTCTTCCATTAGACTAACTTGAAGACATCTCCACTTCTTTCTTTCCCACTTTCATTAATGATGTTCTAAATTTCTTTTTATTTCCTTTTTTTGTTTGTTTTTATTATTTCAAATGTACAATGATTAACTTCTAACTTCTTTTTTTATATAGTTTGTTACTGCGCCAAGTGAAGCTTCAATTCATGCTCTTAATAAGTTTGAGTGTCTTGCAAATGACATAACTTTAGATAAATAAGGTTGTGACTTGCCATTGATAGAAGTAGGCACTTTTTATTCGAAAGAAGAGACCTTAAAATTGCTTACTATACTAGAGAATCCTTGTGAATAAGATAAGACTTTAAAGCCTGTGATTTATCCTACCACTTATGAGATTTCTACATTTTATAGTAAGGGTATTATGGTCAAATATCGATGCCAAGTGGTTAAGATGGTCGGGCAAGATTTGCAAAAAAGGATTGCTCGTACCCCTAGAACAAAAGTTATTTCTCTTACTAATGAGATTAATAAGGCTTTAGATGAACTTTAGGAGGACAAAAAGATTAACACTAACATACCAAAGAAGTAGTTTACACAAAGTTTAAACATTTACAAAATTAGAGAATAAATAAATGTCATCAAACACGATCCAAAAAAATTAAAAGACTTGTTGAGAAACTTCATGAACTCTTAGCTCTTAAACTTTAATTTACTGGTGATCGTTCTTCTATTAAAATAGAGCTATCAAAGATTAAAGAAGAGTATAAGCATTTGATTTTAAAGAAAGAACAACTTTAGTCTTTCTTAAAGAAAGTCAATGTTGGTAAGTCAAACTTAGCGGATAGGATTTCTCAAGTGAAAGCAGACATATCATTAGTTGAGGCTACTCATGTTTGAATTGAAGCTAATGAACAAGCCTTAAGGCAACTTGAAAAGTTATTTGATGCTAAATTTAATGATCTGCAGAGTCTTGTTTGGCGACTATAGATCTTTCTCTCTTTTTTAGTTTGCATTTAAAACATTCATGATTAGGTACACGGAACAATTTCTTTTGAGATAACTAAAGTTTGGATTTGGATTTTATTCTATATGCAAACTTAAAGAAATATTTTTTTTTTGGATGACTGAACTTAGCAAAATACCAAGTTACCTATGTACCTTCCTAAGACGAATCAAGTCTTTACATAGTTCATTTTTTCTTGTTTGCTTTTTTTTGTTAGCCATTCACTATTTTAGTCTCATGCAGGCTAAGAGTGGCGTCAAATGTCTAAGAAAAGTAATGCTTTAAGAACTTGCCATTGATAAGCCCAACTCACACTCCATCTTGATCTTCAATCATATATGTACCATTTGAATACACTTATCAAACAACATAAAGGCTATCCCAATTAGAAGTGAACTTGTTGCCCATGTGTTTTGACATGATTATGAGTTTTCTAATTGCATGAACTAGATCACCTACTTGAAATAACCAGGGTCACATATTTTTATTGAAGGATTTACAGAGTCGAGATTGATAACACTGTAATCTTTATTGTGCTTCATATCACTTCTCATCAAGAACTTTCAACTCCTCAAGATGTAGACGAACATTATCTTTATTTATAAGTGCTTTTTGAACACTAATTCTTAAAGATGGAATTTATCACTCCAATGGAAGAACAACTTTTACACTATACACTAGTGAATATGGAGTGGCTTGTGTTGGTGTACGGTATGTAGTACAATATGCCCATAGTATTTCACTCATTCTTTCATCCCAATCCATCTTTGATCGACTAACAATCTTTTTAAGGATGTTGCACAATGTTTTATAAAAAGCTATGCTAGTCCATTAGCTAGGGCATTATACATAGATAAGAAGTATTGCTTGAAATCAAAGTGCTTACATAGTTTGTCTATCTCCTTGTTATGAAACTCTTTTCCATTATCAGTTATGATATAATGAGGCACGACATAATGATAAATGATTTCCTTCTTGACTTCTGTACATGGAGTATTTAGTTCATTTGGAAAAAATAATCAGTTACAACTAAGATGTAACAGTGCCCATCAAAATTTTTTAGTAAAGGCCCAATAACATCGAGTCCCCAAACATTAAATGACCATGATGTGACTTTTAGGTGAAGTGGCTTAAAAGGTTGGCAAATCTAGTTTACATGAAATTGACACTCTTGACATCTTTTAGCATAATCCATGTAATCTTTTACCATTTTAGGCCAATAGTATCCTATCCTTTTGATTTTGAAAATGAAGTTTTGCCCCTGATTGATGAGCACCATAAATCCCTAAATGTGCTTCTTGTATCAACTTAGATCTCCTTCTCCAAGGCATTGTAATAAGAGCCTTAAAAGAACAATGATAAAGTACACCTTGATAGAATATGAATTGAGGGGCTCGACATCTTATTTCTTTTTTATATTGTGGGTGGTCAGGTAACCTTCCATGTTCTAGGTAGTCAATGAGTGATTGTCTCTAATCTTTTTCTTCAACTTCATGAATAGAGACAATACATACCTCTTCTTCATCCTTTATTTTAGGTGATACAACCCAACGTTGACATAATGGCACTTTAATTTCTAAATCAGGTAGTGCTAGTGTTGATGTTGAGTTTGCTAATGCATCAGTTTGTTGATTCTCCTTTCAAGTACATGCTCAATTGTCACTTTATCTAATGATGTAATAAGACTTTTTGCATACTTGAAATATGGCAAAAGTTCAACCTTCTTTACTTCATATAATGAGAGGAGCTAATTGATGATTAAATTTGAATCACTAAATATTTTACGATACAAAATATCCATCTCCACTACCATTTCAAGGCTAAGGATCAAGGCTTGGTACTCTGCTACATTGTTTGAACATAGCCTATAGAGGTTGAATGCAAATGGCAATACTTCTTTTTTAGGAGTGGTGAATACAATTCCAGTACTTGTACCATCACATCTAGCAGCACCATCAAAAAACATTGTCCATGGCCATGGAGTTTTAATGAAGAAAACTTTTTCATCCAAAAGATCTTTAGAGATCTCCCATTCATTGAAAATTGGATAATCTATTAAGAAGTTGGCTAGAGTTTACGCTTTCAAAACTTTTTATGGCACATAATTTATTTCAAATTCTTGAAGTAAGAGTGCCCACTTAGCTAATCTACATGATATAACTAGTTTTTACATAATTTACTTGATTGGATCAACTCACGAAATCAAGTAAATTGAGTGGGCCCATAAGTAATGCCTCAAATTTTAATGGCAAACATTAAGGCCAAACACATCTTTTAGGTGGGAATGTAGTTCAACTTTGCTCCATTCATCATTCTACTAAGGTAGTAGAGTGCATGTTCTTTACCATCATCATTTTGTTGAGCAAGTAGAACTCCTAAAGAACATTCTTAGACCACAATATATAAAATGAGAGGTGGTGCTTGAATCAATGCCTTCAGGATAGGTGGACTTAGCAAATACTCCTTAAAATATTTGAAAGCATTACTGCATGCCTCATCCCATTCAAAAGGGACATTTTTCTTAATCAAATGGTTAAATAGTTGACACCTTTTTGCTAGATTAAAGATGAACTTTCTAATATAAGCCAAGCTCCCTTACAAACTTTTGAGCTCATGGATGTTTCTCGGCTCATGCATTTTAACGATCATATTAATTTTTGACTGATAAACTTCGATGCCCCTATGTCGCATAATAAAGCCTAAGAATTTCCTTGAAGAGACTCTAAAAGCACACTTCATAGGGTTCATTTTGAGTTTGAACTTATTGTAGATCTTAAAGATGGTCAACTACTTTTTTAGACTTCACAACTAAATCATCAACATAACATTCAATATTTTTATGAAGCATATCATCAAAGATCTTTTACATGGCCTTTTGATAAATAGCTCTCGCATTTTTGAATCCAAAAGGCATAACTTTATAATAATATATACCTTTTGGTGTACTAAATATTGTGGCCTTTACATATTCTAATGCCATCAAAATCTAATTATAGGCATAGAATCCATCCAAAAAATGATAACCTATCATACCTAGTGGTAGAATCAACCATAATCTTAATGATGGGAAGCGAGAAGTCATCCTTTAGACAAGAATTGTTAAGATCATAAAAATCAATGCATATCCTTATTTGCCCATTCTTTTTTCTAATTGGGACTATGTTTGAAATCCAAGTTAGATACTAGACTTCATAAATGAAACCAGCTTCAATCAACTTATTGACCTTAACTTTGATAATGAAATCAACTTAGGTTGAAAACATCTTTGAGCTTTCTCAACAAGTCTTGCCCTTTTTCTTATGTCTAAATAATGAACTGCAACCTTTGGATCTAACTTAGGCATTTCCTTGTATGACTAGGCTAAGACATCTTGATACTCAATGAGTAGCTCTCTGTAAGCCCTTTTTTCCTCAATAGATAAACTTGCACTTAGAAAGATAGGTCATGGATCTTCTTGTGTCCCAAGATTGATCTATTTTAGTTAGTCCATAATAGCCTTATTCCCTTATTCGAAAGTAGGTAGGGCTTCTTTAACATGCTCTTACACCAATGGCTTATCTTAGTCAACATTTTCTATAGTAAGATAATATGCTCTTACTATTTCATCATTTTCTTTTTGTTCATTATCAATTAAATTAGTGATCATGATAATTTATTATTGAACTATTAATGATTCACTAGTTTTTATCGCCCATTCAATCTTTTGCTTCATTCTAGAAGGAAATCTGTTATGTTTTTCTTTTGAGTAGCTCTCTATAGGGCACCTTTTCCTTTTGTTCTTTGGCTTTTTGGCTTTTGAGACCTCGAGCCTTACTTACATAAGAATCTTCCTCATTATAGATGTCTCTCCTTCTTATGTCCCAGTACAATGAAATACTGAAACACGATTTAGAAGTGCTCCCAATCTATTAAAAATTGAAGGCTTCGAGGAGTTATGTTGTTTTTCTTCATCTCTATCTATAGTAATATATCTAAAGTTTTACCTATGAATTTTTATGTGTAATGGAATTGAGGATTCATAGCCAAGACCAGCCTTAAAGGTTTGAGTAGTGGTACCTTTTTCTCTCTATACTTTGCATATTCTACTAGTTGTTGTCCTAATTTCTTCATCACTAGCTTCTAAATCCCTTAAGAGCTTAAAAGCCTTATTTTTTCCATATATGAATTTGACTTACAACCTGTAAGCATTTGGATCAATGTCATTTTCTTCATCACTATGTTCAATTATTAGCCTTTATGAGGGTTTCATATTCCTTTTAATGGGCATTTTGAAACTTAGAAGCACTAAGTATCATGTCAATATATACTTAGGTGAGATCCTCCATTTTAGCTTGAAAGGAGGCTTGATCTTATTTCCTTTTGGATACAGAAATGTAGAGAAATGTTGAAGCTTTTCACTTAGAACTACCCGAGTCTTTAAGGAAAGATTTCTTTTTTTTTTTCTTTTTTAGACAATGACAAGTGATCCTTTTTTGGGTCCTTTTTTGTCCTCTCTTTTGTTAGACGATTCATTTTCCTCTTTAATTGGGCCAAAATTGAATTGTACTTCTTACACAATTTGTGAGAAGTAAAACTTTGCATTAATAAAATATGATTCTACCACAGTGAAAAAGGTTAGAATATATTACCATCTTTTTCACTTGTCCGTCTTTGAGGTATTTAAAGCATTGATAGAGTGTGGGTGGAATAACACCATGATGATAAATCTAAGAGCATCACAACTTGTCTCTGCATTAATTGCATGGAACATGCCACTTGAATCCATTTCATCAATAAGCAAATCAAGTTGGACTTTACCTATGGCACGTTGCCCACCTTGATTGAATCCTTAAATCATTAATCAACTTTAAGAAAGTTCATCCATACCCAGGGTAAGTTATTTCATGGTTTTAATTAATAGGATGTTAACAACTGATCCTTTTCCATCAGGATTCGATTAATCTTTTTTCCTCAAATGTATCCTATGATAAAAAGTGATTGATTATGAAATTTAGACCAAAATAAGAGATCATCATCTAGAAAATTGATTTTTTAGTATACATATAAAGAGCATTAGGGCGACTCACTATTGTCCCCTCTATTGGGATTTGTAGACAAGCAATATGGAAAAATGAAAATTTTTCTACATCAAATCCCACAGGGATCCATGAAATTTAATAAAATCAAAAGGAAAGGATGCAAATCTTACTAATTCATGCAAAAGGTAATAGATTTGTTAGAAGATAGAGAAGGTTTACGTTAGTGACACCCAACCTTGAGCTTGGAGTGTAGGTTGTCAAATTCAGACGCTACCAAATTGATGAATATCTTCTGTAGGTATCCACATGAATAAACTTTTCCAAATCTAAAGTGTGTAGCATTAGGGATTTTCTCTCTTTCTCTAAAAAATTTCCTAAAACATAAATGTTTTGTGTCTATATAAGTATCTTATCAAAGATAATGCTAGACTATATCAAAACATGAAGTTCATCACAATGGAATCTATGGTGATTTTCAAGTGAGAGGATTAAGTTAATACCATTACATGAGAATCACTTATGACTGTTTATCCATGTAGTGTTCTCATAGTGGGTTGATCTAATATAATGTTTCTTAAATGTGGTTATATGGGTTCAATTTAATATCACATATCCATGATTATTAGAACATAGTCATCAATTAAATACATACTAGTCTTCATTCATTACTATTTTAACAATAATGATCGACTAGGTACAATTTAAAATAGAATTTTTTACACCTAAAGGTTTTACTATCAAGTAACATACTTAATGATATTAGGTAGAATTAACTATTCATGAAATTTATAATTTAGTTGTAAATAACATATAAAAGAGATATTTAATAAAATTACAACCATGACATTATTAAGAAAATATCCATTACAAGAATTGGCCTAGTTCGCATAGTTAATAGCCTCTCACTTGCACTATGCCCAATCAAAATTGTATCTAATACTCATTAACCTAGTATGACTCTTATGCTTCGGCTGTGATAGTGGTTTGGTGAATGGATCGGTAATGTTGTCATTGGTTGGCACTTTGCATATGTTTGCATCTCCCCTCTCAATGGTCTTTTAAATGGGATGGAAATGCTTGAGTATGTGTTTGGATCGTTTATATCATATTGGCTCCTTAGCCTATGCTATGACTCCATTATTATCACAATATAAGTCTTCTAGATTTGAAATGCTAGGAATAATATCTAGCCTAGTGATAGATCTTTTGATCCAAATAACTTCCTTAGTTGCTTCTGCAGTGGCTATATACGAAGCTTTTATTGTAGAATCGACCACAATGTCTTGGTTTGAACTTCTCTAGCTCACCGCACCTCCATTAAAATAAAATGCATAACCTGGCTGCAATCGAAAGTCTTTCCCATCAAACTGAAAGTTAGCATCAGTGTAACACTTACAACCAACTCATATTCTTATCTTCGATGTACTAAGAATGCATCCTTAGTCCTTTTCAAGTACTTAAAGGTATTCTTAATAGTTGTCCAGTGACTTTCACCTGAATATGACTGGTATCTACTCATTGTACTTAATGCATATGAGACATCAGGTCGAGTACATAACATGACATTCATGATAGATTCAATCATAAAAGTCTATGGAATCTTATTCATGTGCTCTTACTCATCTTGTGTCTGTTGACACTTAGTCTTGCTAAGAGTTATGCCATGTGACATTGATAAGAATCCTTTTTTGGAATCTTACATACTAAACCTATTAAGTACCTTATCAATGTATGTACTCCGACTTAGGCCAATAAGCCTTTTAGATCTATCTTTATAGATCTTGATGCTCAAGATATAGGAAGCTTTATTTAAGTCTTTCATTGAAAAATAATTCTCTAACCATAATTTAACATTTTGTAGAGTAAGGATATCGTTTCTGATGAGTAATATGTCATCAACATATAGGATAAGGAAAACTATTACGCTCCTACTAACCTTCTTATAAATAGAAGGCCTATCTTCATTTTTGATAAAGACAAACTCTTTTATTGCTTCATCAAAATGAATATTCCAACCCTTTAAAAGCTTGTTTCAATTCATAAATGGATCTTTAAAGCTTGCAAACCTTTTAAGAATTCCTAGGACTAATAAAACCTTCTAGTTGTGTCATATACACATCCTCAAGAAGATTTTGATTAAGAAATGTTATTTTGATGTCTAATTGCCATATCTCATAATCATAGTATGCTGTTATGGTAAAGAGAATTATAATGGATTTAAGAATAACAACTAGTGAAAATGTTTCGTTATAATCTTTACCATGTTTTTGCTTGTAACCTTTTGCAACCAACCTTGCTTTATAAGTATGCACATTGCCATCCATGTCTATTTTATTTTTGAAAACCTATTTGTATCTATTAGTTTTTAAACCATTAGGTTGATTAATCAAATTTTATACTTTATAGAAGTAATATCCTTTATTTTCTTTAGGATATCCTACAAAATAACATTTATATGATTTGGATGCCAATTTATCTAAAATTTGATGCTTCATATAAGCATCACAACCCTAAATCTTTAGAAATGACAAATTAGGAGATTTCCTAGTTTATATCTTATATGGTGTCTTTTCAACCGCTTTGGATGGAACTCTGTTTAGTATGAATGCAACAGTTTATAAAGCATACACCCAAAATGAGATTGGAAGATCTGTCTGACTCATCACAGATTGAACCATATCTAATAAGGTTCATTTTCTCTATTCAAATGCACCATTCTTCTATGGTGTTCCTAATGGAGTTAATTGTAAGACTATCCCACAATCTTTGAGATGATCACTAAATTCTTAGCTTAAATATTCATTACATCGATTTGATTGAAGTGCTTTAATATTTTTACCAAGTTGATTTTGTACTTCATTTTTGAAAATTTTAAACATTTTAAAAGATTCAGACATATGTTTCATAAAACAAATATAAACAAACTTATCATAATCATTTGTTAAAGTAATGAAGTACTAAAAACCACCTCTAGCATTTGAACTTAATGGTCCCAATACATTAGTATGTACTGTAACATCCCTATCCACATTCATTGACATTATCAAATGGACATATGCATTGGATAAATGATATGAAATCCCACATGAACATATGTATTGGATAAATGATAAGAAATCCCACATGAACATATACAGTGAATACATGATTATTTAGTCATGCAATTTGTAGAAGCATGACAATGACACTTGCCCCGTTACAGTTGGGGACACTTGAACATATATGCAGTGTTTGTATAGTTACATGACAAATTATCTTATGTTGTGTGCTTGGTATAACATCACAAATAATGGTGTTATAGAGCTTATTTAAGAGTATGAGGAGCATTTAAGGATTAAAACATGGATGAAGGTGCTTGAGGAGTGAAGAAGAGGGACTAAAAGCGAAAAAGTGAACTTCCAACCAATGGAAATGAAGCACTATGATTTTATATTGTTATAATAAGTTTACATCTGATATGAGGGTCAGAATTGAGGGGTAAACCATGGGTTATACCAGAAATAAAGAGAGAACTAAGGAAGAAAGAAGAAAGGAAAGAAGAAGAAGAAGAAAAAGAAGAAGATGAAGGAGAGGAGAAGAGTGAGCTGCCTAGGACAAAATCATAAGGTTTTCTGATTCTGGGACAATAGGTAAATTAATTTATCTTCTTCTCAACTGAAATTAACCTCTCATAACATGTTAATCATGCATGGTTAGGGAGAATTATGGAGAAATTGAGGTAGAGCTCTTGGATGGAAGTTGTAATCCAAGAGAATAAGAGCTGATTCTGCTGATTTTGCAATCAGAGTAGAATTTTACACCCACGATATCATAAGCCTAGAAGAGGAATTAAACAAAGTGTAAAATATGAAAGTTGTAGCTTTATGTCTCATATAAATGTCTATGAAATAGTTTTGCTTGATTGTGTGTGTGAGGAGATATGACTCCTTCAGTAAAGATGGGTCAAATCTGAACCGATATGATCTCAGTCTTCTATTTTCTTATATTTTGATGGCCTTATATTCTGATTTTGACAAAGTGAAAAACATGAAACTTATAGCTCGATATCTCCTCTAAATACCTGTAAAACAGTTTTGATTAATTTTCTGTGTGGATAGAGATATGACTCATTGATTAGGACTGACTCTGTACCCGGATGAAACCCCACCTTTCTTTTGAATATGTTTTCTAAGAATTTGATGGCCATAGATTCAGAATTTGATGATAGTCTAAACTTGAAAGTTGTATATTTATATCTGATCTACATTCCTGTGAAATATTATTGCCAAATCTAGCATGGTTATTGAGATATTGTTCCTTCATCATGACTGCTTGTCAACATGTTACAAACCTGCTCACCCTGAGATTGGTCCTTTGTTTTGGTGACCTTATAAACTGAATTAGACAATGAATAAACATAAAAAAAAGTTCCTTTATATGTTTTGTAACTAATGGCAGATTATTATTGTAATTGGATTTGTATAATTTGAGATACACCCAAGAGAGTAAGACCTATTCAGACTAAGATGACATTGCAATAGGGCAAGATTTAAAAATTCACCACATTTTGTGTGTATCTGATATTAGCCTGAAATTTGAATATGTTGTCTCATTATGTGTCTAATTGTTAGAAAAAAAGAATAAAGTCATTTAGATAAGTATAGCTCGAGTTATTACTGTGAGAGTGTAGCAAGCTTAGGCTGCCATATAAGGAATATATGCGTAAACATAGGTCCACTTGCATGGATCATGCACCAAGCATTCATAATCATTTTGACATACTTATAACCATGTACGTATCAAATGTTAGGATCTCAAAACTTTGAGGAAACCCTATAGAGAGAACCAAACCTACCATAAAGGTTGGTCACATCATAAGGTGAGTAAAAACCATAATTAGATTCAATGTGTGTATGTGATAATTTTGTGATATGATTATGTTTTATCACATGTATATATGATTGAATTGTTACATGTTACATGGGAATACAAGCCAAGTGAGAATGAAATGCTTTTAATGATTACTTGACATATCATTTGTGAATAAGCACTTGTACATGGAACTAAAAGGGCGTCGTGACCGGCTTGTCAAACACTTGCAAGTCACGTGGAAGATAGACCAATAGGTCCCAAAACACTTAAAAAAAAATCACGTGGAAGATGGACCAATAGGTCCCATTAGCATATGTTATATGTTGACCAACAAAATCACATGTCATATGAATCATATGAATATCCCGGGAGCAATGTTTGCATTGCACGGTTACAACAAAAACTAATCTATTGCACTTGCATAGACAACTGTTATACTGGCAATGTATCTTGATGATATTTGATTATAGGTTATGCTATAAGAATTTGATTATTGTTTTTGTTCACTGAGTAGTGACTCACCAAATCACAAATATTTTTTTTAGATATTGAATCAGATACCGAAGCATGAGATTTAGACATCTTGGTGCATAAAGTTTTGCATAGAGACACATGAACCACAGGTCGTCAATTGAATTTCAACTCTCTCTCTCCTTGTGTCATGTACATACATTTGATAGGAAATAGTTATGGTCACTAGCCTTGGAATTAGTTAACATATATATACATTAAATACATGTTAGATTGTGTGTGCCTTGGAATTAGTTAACATATATGTACATTAAATACATGTTGGATTGTGTGTGTATGATGAAATAACCTTTATGCATATGTATTGTGGGCATGAATGCAATGAGTTTTGTAAATGAAAATGATCGTTACAGTTTTTGGTATTAGAGCAGTATAAGTTCTGTAAATGTATATGGTCGTTACAATTTTATTGGTATCAGAGCAGGGATAGGTTCCATAGGGACATGTGTATGAACATGACATGACTTCTGCATTATTTTGCATTATCATATGACATAGTCTTATATGCTCACCAAGGAGAGAGGAGTTAGTCGATTTGCATTCTATATAAGCATCATGATAACCAGTAAGAGATCAACTTGTTAATAGAGTTAGATATCCTGCACATTCTCATGCACAACACATATCTCATTGTCAAACGTAACATAGAATTGGTGAACCAACAGTGCAGGGTACAAAAATTCAAAAAGAGAGAAGGTATGATAAATTAAGAAAATAGAGTGTAGTTGACTTCAGTGGTACCATAGATCCATCAGTGGCAGAGACATAGCTAAAATGAACACAAAGAGTTTTGAATTTCATGAAATGCACACCGGAAGAAAAGTTTGATTATGCAGTATCGCTATTACAGGGGGATGGATATGATTGGTGGGAAACCATTCCAGGGAGTGATGGCCAGCCTCCAGTACTTACATGGGATGACTTTCTTTGTGAGTTCAATAACAATTACATATCAGAAGTATATAAAGATGATAAAAGAAGAGAGTTTTTAAACCTAAAGCAGAAGTAGATGACTATAGCTGAATATGAAGTAAATTTCAATCAATTATCTCATTATGCGTCCTTCATGGTAACCACTAATAAAGACAAATGTTGAAATTTGAAGCAGGACTGAGATATGAAATCAGAAGTAAGATCACAGCTGCAGATCTTGAAAGTTATACCAAACTAAAAGCTGCTGCAATCAAAGTGGCGCAGCGGAAGCGTGGTAGACACAAGGTTAACAAATGAATTACTTGAGAATATTTTCATGGTGAATGAGTTTCCAGATCTGTTCCCAGCTGACTTACCTAGTTTGCCACCTGATAGGGAGATGAAATTCATAATTTAGTTAAGAGAATTAAACAATTAATTGCATGAATCCCTTTTCAAGAGATTCATTAGACCTAGTGTGTCACCATGAGGTGCTCTAGTATTATTTGTTAAAAAGAAAGATGGGACAATGAGGTTGTGTATTGATTACAGACAGTTAAATCGGGTCACAGTGAAGAACAAATATCTTTTACCAAGGATAGATGATCTATTTGGCCAGTTATAAGGAGCACGGGTATTTTCTAAAATTGACCTAAAATCAGGATATTATCAGCTCCAAATTGCAAACTCAGATGTATCGAATATAGCTTTTCGAACTAGGTGTGGGCTTTATGAATTTTTGGTGATGCCATTTGGTTTGACTAATGCACCAACAACGTTCATGGCTCTTATGAACAAAGTGTTCTAGCATTACTTAAACAAATTTGTAATTATGTTCATTGATGACATACTGGTGTATTCAAGGAGCAAAGAGGAGCATAAACAACATTTAAGGATTGTGTTGCAAATTTTGAGAGAAAAATGGTTATTTGCTAAATTAAACAAGTGCGAATTTTGTCATATAGTTTCTAAAAAGGGCATAGAGGTGGATCCAAACAAAATTGAACCAATAATAAAATGGGAAACCCCAAAGAATGTTACAGAAGTCCAAAGTTTCTTAGGACTAGCTGGGTATTATCATCGATTTGTTGAGGGATTTTCACTGATAGCTGCTCCTTTGACTAAATTACTTAGGAAAAATGTACCATTTTCGTGGTCTGAAGCTTGTCAGGAGAGTTTTAATGAATTAAAAGATAGATTGACATATGCTCTAGTATTAGCCATTCCTACTAGTAATGGAGGATTTGTAGTGTATAATGATGCCTCTCATCAAGGTTTGGGATGTGTTCTAATACAGCATGGTAAGGTAATTGCATATGCATCTAAGCAATTGAAACCTTATGAATTATCTTACCCAGTACATGACCTAGAACTTGCCGCCGTGGTGTTTACTTTGAAAATATAGAGACACTACTTGTATGTAGAAACTTTTTAGATATTTATAGATCACAAGAGCTTGAAGTATTTGATGAACCAAAAAGAATTAAACATGAGACAGAGGTTGTGCTTAGAACTATTAAAGGATTATAATTGTACGATTGAGTATCACCTAGGTAAAATAAATGTGGTTGCGGATGCTTTGAGCAGGAAATCAAGAAGCAGTGTTTCCAACGTCTTATTTAATTCAATTACGAGCTATGAACATGGAACTAAACATATAAAAGAATGGGGTGTTGATTGCCACTTTTCAAGTGAGATCAGTGTTGCATGATCGAGTTAAAGAAGCACAGGGCAAGGATCTAAAGTTACATCGA
>CATIWR010368603.1:0-23543 GCA_949677035.1 Omphalea diandra
AAAACTGCAAAACAACACTTAATTGAAACATTAGAATTGATCAATCTCTTCTGTCAAGACCAAAAGAGGTTCAAGACTTAGGATTAACTATCCTAGTCTAACAATCTCCCCCTTTTTGATTTTGACAACTTAGATTGATCCAAAGGAAAAATAATGCAGAAATATTAAGTTGGAGTGAAGTTTGATTCAATGAATAATGCTTAAGGTAAAATTTCCTAAGTATGATAGTTTGATGCTCCCCCTCAGCTTATGCTATCTTTTTGTAAATTATTTTCTCTCCATCTTAGACTTAATTTATTTCTAGTTTCTATCTCTGCCCCTTTGGCAAGATCAAAAAGAGGGTGAAAAGATAAAAAGGAAAAGAAAAATAAGCATAAGTATACATAAGGAGCAAAATAAGAATGCAAAATTATAAAGATAAAATGCATCAATCACATAATACAAGAATTTTGCAAAGAAACACAAAATTTTTTATTTATAACCAAGGGATCACAATGTTGTTAAACATAAAGTAAAAAAGAAACAAGAAAATACAAAGGATCCCTAATCTAGAAGGATGGAGATTCATCATCATCTCCAGAAGTTCCTTCCTTTTGCTCATGTGTGGCTCCTTCTGCTTCATCCTCATCCTTAACTTCTTCTTCATTGCCATCTTCATCTTGTGTATCTTCAAATTCGGTGAAGTCTGAAAGATAACAAGAAAGAACCCTTAACTTCTTTTGAAGATCCACCATGTCACTATGAAGATGTGAGAGAAATGGGAATCTTCTTTTCATCATTCTCATCATCTTGTCAAGTTTTTGATCAATGGTGGTAAGAGATAACTTGGACTTAGGTTTTGGTTGAGGAGAAGGGACAGGAATTGTGCCTTCTTCAATATAAAGCCTTTTCCTTTTAGAAGATTGAGAAGTTTCCATCTTCTTGGCCCCAAATGCACCTAGGATGTAGGCATAAGTATCCAGTTGTATGGCTTTGGCATTTATTAGTAAGTGAGGTCAAGAAAATTTTGGGAAGGAAGAAGCTTCTTGGTGAGGAATTTTTATTTTTCCTCATCAAGGGCTCCAACAAAACGATATATGGTAGTGATGTGTGAGGACAGAAGAAATTAACTTTTGGGTTTTGTACTCATGTGGATTAATTGATCCATAAGGTATCAGTTTATTTGTATGGGTTTATTTTGACAAGGCAGAAATGGAATGCTAAGTCTTTTTGGGACACCTTCTCGTTACCATCACCTATTGCGTTGATAGAAAAGGTGATGATATGGTGGAGTATCCAAAAGGGTAGGGATTTTATGTGTTTGGCCAAAGAGGAGGGAAGGACATGAAGAGGAACGAGGGTCATGCTTGGTTTCTATGGAGATTTTTGACTAAAACTCAAAATAGATAACATCAAGTGTAGAAATTATGAAGGGGATGTTTTCTCTGACTTGTAAATTAAAAAGAGACGAGAGTTGTTCAAAGGTTATCTAAAAAGGATCGCCAAATGCCTGAAATACTAACCCGTATTGACCTGTGAGAGATTCGGCTTTACAACTAAGATGGACACTGCACATGAACTCTCGCACAACCTCTTCAAAGCTAGGTTCATCTCGGAAGATGAATTCGTTGCACCCAAGTTTGGAAAGAAAAGCTCAGATTTCATTATTAACACCCAAGGTTTCTAATAGGAAAGTGGAAGGGATCTTGTTATGAAGGATAATCTTAAAGGAATTGGCTTTGTATCTTTCCTTCTCCTCCTTAGTAACTCCTTCATGAGTTGGAGTGCAGGGGGTGCAGAGGGTTGAGCCACTCCCTTTCCTTTTTCTGCTCTAGAGATCTTCTTTAGGGCCAGTGCAAGAGATGAAGAGAGTTTGGGAGAATTTAATTGCTTTGAGAGAGAAAGAAGATGCTTAGAATAGAAGTGAGGTTGTCACTATTGAAGGGAGTATTTATAGCCATTGAAGAGGTGTATAAACGGCTAGAAACGACTAAAAATGGATTAATGAAGAGTTGAAAATGGTTGGCAGTCAAATCACTTAAATGTCTAGGCACTTACTTTAATTCGCGTTAGCGAAATCATTACTCGCGATCGCGAATTACGAAAAATGTGAGTAAGGGATAAATTTTCCTCACGAATGCGCACCTTAACAGTCAAAATTTTGAGAATTTGACCAAAATTTTAGGTGGAGAGGAAATTTTGTGACCGCAATTTGATATTTGACAGTCGGGCGAATTTGACTTGTAATTCGCGACAGTGAAGGAAGGATAGCGACTACGAATTATGAGTCAGCAAGGAAAAATAATTGAATTTTGAAATAATTGTGATCCACTTTACTATATCAAACACAAATATCACAAATCAATAAATATCAATACACATAGCAATATCACACATAAGATAAAAAATTTTCACTTTAGGGAGCTTCCATCAAGCATTCCTAATTCTCTCTTAATAAAGTTCATCCTTTTTTCATTTAGAGGTTTATTGAAAAAGTCTGTAAGTTGATGATTTGTGTTTATAAATTCTAACACAACATTACCCTTTTGCACATGATCTCTAATAAAATGATGTATAATATCTATGTGTTTGCTCCTAGAGTGTTAGATGGGATTCTTAGAGAGATTAATAGCACTTGTGTTATCACATTTAATAGGAATGTGATCAATCACTTTGCCAAAATCCTTCAATTGTTGTTTCATCTAAAGGACTTGGGTGCAACAACAACCCGCAACAACATATTCGGCTTCCACGGTGGATAAGGCAACTGACTTTGCTTTTTACTAAACCAAGAAACTAGGCATTCACCTATAAATTGGCAAGTCCTGAAAGTGCTTTTGCTATCTAATAGGCTACCTGCATAATCTGCATTCGAATATCCTACTAGACTAAAAGAAGAATCCCTAGGATACTATAACCCAAAGTGAATTGTGTCATGCAAATATTTAAAAATCCTCTTAACACCATTTAAGTGTGACTCTCTAGGAGAGGATTGGAACCTAGCATACATATAAACACAAAACATGATATCTGGCTTAGATGCAGTAAGATAAAGCAGAGTTCTGATCATACCTTGATATCTATTTTCATCTACCGTCTTGCCCGATTCATCCTTATCTAGCTTGATGGTACCATTCATTGGGGTTTTAGATACCTTGCAACCATCCATGCCAAATTTCTTAAGTATCTCCCTTATGTATTTGGCTTGGTTAATGAAGATCCCTTCCTTGGATTGCTTGATTTGTAGACTAAGAAAGAACTTAAGCTCTCCCATCATGCTCATTTCAAATTCCCTAGACATACACTTAACAAACTCCTCACAAAGAGATTCATTAGTAACACCAAAAATGATTTCATCAACATAGATTTGAACAATTAATGTGTCATGTTTGTGTTTTTTAACAAAAAGTGTGGTATCCACCTTTCTTTTTCAAAACATTTTTCAAGAGAAATGAACTAAGGCTTCCATACTAAGCTCTTAGAGCTTGTTTCAAACCGTATAAGGCTTTTTTCATTTTAAAAACATGGTTTTGAAATCAATGTGACTCAAAATCGGGAGGTTGTTCAACATATATTTCCTCCACAATGATTCCATTTAAAAATGCACTTTTCATATCCATTTGAAAAAGCTTAAAATTCATGTGACATGCAAAGGCTAAAAAAATCCTAATGGCCTCTAATCTTGCTACGGGGGCAAAAGTTTCATCATAGTCTATGCCTTCCTCTTGGTTGTATCCCTTAGCAACTAATCTAGCTTTGTTTCTAGTGATGAAACCTTGCTCATCTAACTTGTTCCTAAACACCCACTTACAACCTATAATTAGGTGTTCTTTAGGCCTAGAGACAAGTTTCCATACCTTGTTTCTCTCAAATTGGTTGAGTTTCTCTTGCATAGCAAGTGCCAACTCTCATCATCAAGAGACTCATCAATTGATTTGGCTCAAGTTGAGAAACAAAAGCAAGATTATTATCTAAAGGATTAAGTTGAGATCTAGTACTTACACCCTTAGATGTATCACCAATGATCAAGTCCTTAGGGTGATACTTGGAAAATCTCCAATCCTTGCGCAAATCTTGGTTTGGCTCTACTTTTTGTTATGATGTTGGTCTTCATCTACTCTTGATGAATCACCTTCTTCTTTATATTCTTTTCTTGTAGAATTTTCTAATTCCAACTTCTCAAAGTCACCTATAAGATCATCAATAAAAACACCTTTCCCAAGATCAAGTTTACTATATTCATAAAAAAATTCATAGACTCTTCAACTACCATTGAACTTTTGTTAAAGACTCTATATGCTTTACTTGAGGTGGAATATCCTAAGAAGATACCTTCATTGGTTTTTAAATCAAATTTCCTAAGATTATCCTTGGTGTTCAAAATATAGCACTTACATCCAAATACTTTAAGGTATGATATCTTGGGTTTTCTACCATTCCATAGCTCATAAGAAGTTTTATTAAGAATGGGTCTTTTAAAAACTCTATTTGTTATATAACATTTAGTGTTAATGGCTTCGACCCAAAAATAATTTGGTAAAGAGTACTCATTGAACATTATCCTAGACATTTCCACCAATGTTCTATTTTTTCTCTCTACAACACCATTTTGTTATGGTGTTCTAGGAGTTGCAAAATTATGAAAACTTCAATCTCCAAACAATAACTTTCAAATGACTCATTTTGAAATTCCTTTTCGTGGTCACTTCTAATAGAAGATATGAATTAACCTTTTTCATTTTGAACCCTTTTTGCAAAGCTTTTAAAAGCACCAAAGGAATCATTCTTATGAGCTAGAAAAGGTACAAAAGTAAACCTAAAGTAGTCATCTACTAGGACTAATGCATAATGCTTTCCACCTAAGCTAGCACTTCTAGTGGATCCTATCAAGTTTATATGAATAAGTTGAAGAGGTCTAATTGAACTTACAACATTTTTGGCTTTGTAAGAGGCATGGTGTTGCTTCTCCATTTGGCAAAGACCACATGTCTTGTCTTTAGAGAAATTTAGCTTGGAAAATCCTTCCACTAACTTTCCTTTGGATAGGCTTTGAAGAAGATCCATGCTTGCATGTCTAAGCCTTTTATGCCACAACCAAACTTCATTGCTCAAAGACATAAGACACTTAAAAGATTGGTTATCCAAATTGTCTAAGTCAATTGAGTAGGTATTGCTTTTCTTTTCACCTTTGAAAATAACCTCATCATCAACTAAAGTGGTGTCTCGACATTCCTTAGGATCAAAGGTGACTTTGTTACCTTTGTCACACAATTGACTTACACTCAATAAATTTTGTTGTAAGCCACTAACTAAAAGAACATTATCAATTAAAGAGCAATCATTCTTACCAATGGTTCCAATGCCAATTACCTTACCCTTGGCATTGTTACCAAGTGTGACATCTCCACCTTCTTTTTCTTTCAATGTCGTGAATAGCTTTCTATTTCTAGTCATATGCTTGGAACATCCACCATCCATATTCCAATTGCTTGATTTGGTGGCTACCATACTCCCCTACACAACAAAAGTGAGTTACCTTTTCTTAGGTACCCAAGCATACTTGGGTCCTTAGGGGTTAGGAATTGAAAGGTCCTCTAGTTTGAGGTGAGCCTTCCTAATATAGCAATGAATATTGTGACCAAATCTCATGCAATAATGGCATTGGAGTTTAGACTTGGGAGTCTTTCTCCTATGCATAAATTTAGTATGAGTAGGAGGCCTTCTCATACCTTGACTATGTGAATGCATGCATGTACATATATGATGAGTAGGAGTAGAGAATTTCCAATGAGAGTGACCATATTATTTGTTGTATATGAAGGCATGATTAGCTCTTTGAGTTTTGGCTCTTGAGCTTGAAGATCTAACAAATGTGATTTGAGATGATGAGGAGGCTCCATTGAAGCCTAGACCATGTCTAATTAGTGGTGGTCTTTGTGACACAATCAATGTGTCCAAGGCTTCTTTTTCTTTATAGAATTTGGAGATTGAGCTTCTAAGCTCAATGACTTCTCCCTTTAGAGTGTCATTCTCCTTTCTTAGTGAAGCCATTGAAGAAGATGATGCAGTAAGGCTATCAATAGATTTTTTTGAGCTCATCATTAGATGCTCTCAATTCTCTTACAATGTCATTAAGGGATTTATAATTATCCTCTAAGTTTTGACATTTTCTTTTGTAAGATTTCATTTAAGACTTATATTTGTCACATCTCATAGTTAGAGCCTCTAGAAGCACTTCATCTATCTCAACAAATTCAAAATCAAAATGAGAATGGGAAAAAGTACTTACCATATTTGTAGAATCTTCTTATGCCATGAAACAAATATTGGTAACTTCTCCTTTTTCCTCTTCTTCACTTGAGCTGTCATCCTAAGTGGCTGAAAATATCTTCATCTTCTCCTTGTCCCATCTCTTCTTCTTCTTCTTCTTCTTCTTCTTTAATTTAGGACATACATACTTGATGTGGCCCTGCTTGCCGAATTCATAATAAGTGACATCGTTGGATTTTTCTCTTGGATTAGGAGCTGTCTTATTGAAACCTTTTCTTTCTTTTCTTCGTTTGATCAACTCCTTTGACCTTCTTGAGAGCATTGCTAGCTCCTCTCTTGAGGTAATTTCTACCTCCTTCTCCTTTGTTGAAGATTTAAGAGCCAGGGTTCTCCTCTCTTTTTTTGGTTTATCTCTTTGGCCTCTTAACTTCTTCATTTACTCATCTTTTTATAAGGCTAACTCATGAATTAAGAGTTTGCCTATCAACATGTCTATTGGCACTTTCCTAATCTCCGAATTGGACTCTTAGATGTTGCACACTCTAACACTAAATTTATCTAAAGGAAGAGTTTTGAGGATTTTTATGTTTACCTCATAGTTTTTGAGAGTCCTTCCCAATTTCTTCATGTTGGTGACAATAGATAGGAGCTTATTCATCATTTTGGTGATGCTTTCATTGTTGTTCATCATGAATAGCTCTCATTCGGTCACAGACATCTCCAACCGACTTGACTTGATTAGTGTTGTGCCTTTATGGTAGTTCTCAAGTGTCTTCCAAATAGCATGTGCTATTTGACAATGTTGCACTCTTCCAATCTCTTCTCTAGAGAGAGAGCTTAAAAGAATGGCTATTGCCCTATTATTTTTTCCATTTGATCTTTGGTGAGCTTCAACCTATTCTTCTCTTAGGATAAGTTCTTTAATTTCATCCACTACCTTAGTGGGTGACTTCCATTCTTTGATAACCATATCCCAGAGGTCCACCATATCTATGTCAAGATAGATTTTCATTCTATACTTCCAATGAGTATAGTCGGATCCATCAAAGTGAGGCTTGAGGTGTGAATGGATTCCCTCTTGTGCCAATGATCTTATCTCACCCAATTAAGGCTAGAATGTGAGGTTTGGCTCTGATACCACTTGTTGACCCTAGGCACCAATAAGGAGGGGGAGGGGAAGGCATGAATTGTGTTGGCCCTAGGCACCAATAAGAGGTGGTTAAATTGGTGTATAAAAATTAAAATAAGAAGGTAAGGAAAAAAATGAGTAGAATAGAGATACAAGATTTATTGTGTTTCGAGTATACTCGACTCTACATCCACTCCCCAATTCTCAGCAATTGGGTGTTCCACTATCTTCTAATTATGTTTTCAAGCTCACATCAAACTTTTACACTTGTGTTTTGAAGGCTCACACAACAACCTTTACACTTGTGTTTTTGAGGCTCACATAACAACCTTTACACTTATGTTTTTGAGGCTCATACAACAACCTCTCTTAGTATTTTTACAGGCTCACACTACAACCTTTACAAATGGTGTTTATGCTCACACTAAAAATCACCTAAAGAACAGAAAAGATTAAGTAGCAAAATTGCAAGATTTTGGGTTACAAATTAATGAATTCTCTTACATTTACATTTGTTTGGTGAGGTATTTATAGCCTCTATCAACCAAAGAGACGTTCCAATAAAACTGGTAGCAAATCTTCAAAGTATGCTAGATAGATTTTTGCATTAAATGCTTGTCAAGATTCATTCGTGGTCATGATTTTCCAATTTTCATATTGGAGCCAAAACTTGTGACGAAAAACTCTGTTTGTGTCTAACGACTAGTCCACATGTCATCTTGCCATTGGTTCACCAGGAAAACATAGTCGTTGCCTTTCACCTACTCATAAAAGTAGCAGTCGCGATTTTCTTAGTACAAGTCGCGACTTAGGACGCGAAATCATCTGCCAAAAATGTTTATCTTCTTCCTTATGATTCGCAGTCGCTACCCACAAGTTGCCATCATGATTTTTATCTTCCAATGATCACTTGGGACACTTGTCAAGCTGTGGTTGTGGACTTGATTCCCTCTTGAGTTACTTCGAATTTCATAGTCGCAACTTAGGCATGATACTCACCGCAAATTCATTTGTGACTTTCACTCACCTTTCTTTGAATTGGTTGCGGTAGAGAAGTGGGCCAAGAATCCATCTGTCCAATCTATCAACATGCCTTGCTCTAGTTTGCGATCGCGATTTATGAAGTTACAGTCGCGAATTAGGAGGCACTTTGCTTTCTTTCAAGATTAAGGACTTCATCCAACTTCAAATATAGAGACTAACTAAAAAACAACACTTAATGGAATCATTAGAATTAATCAATCTCCTTTGTTAATATGAAAAGTGGTTTAAGACTTAGGATTAACCATCCTAGTCTAACAATCTCTCCCTTTTTTATTTTGACAATTTAGATTGATCCAAAGGAAAAATAATGCAGAAATATTAAGTTGGAGTGAAGTTAAAATAAAATTTCAATGAATAATACTTAAAGTAAAAATTTCCTAAGTATGACGTTCAATCATTGAAAAAACTTAAGTATGAAGTTATGGTGCTCCCCCTCAACTTATGCTATAAGTTTTAAGTTATTATTTTCTTCCCTCAATCTTAAGTTATTACTATCTCTCCCCCTTTGGCAAGATCAAAAAGAGGGTGAAACAGGGAAATGAAAAATAAGCATAAGTACATATAAGAAGCAAAATAAGAATGCAAAATATAAAGATAAAATTCATCAATCACTTAAGATAATGATTTGTAAAGAACCAACCTTTTTATATATATCACTGTGGGATCACACAAGTTTGAAACATTAACAAAAGCAGGAAAAAATACAAAGGATTCCTAATCTAGAAAGCAGGAGAATCATCATCATTTCTGAAGATGTTTCCTTTTGCTCTTATGTTGCTCCTTCAACTTCATCCCCATCTTCAACTTCATCTTCATTGCCATCTTCATTTTGCGTATCTTCAAATTCGGTGAAGTTTGGAAGATGACAAGGAGGAACCCCTAGTTTCTCTTGAAGATCTACCATATTACTGTGAAGATGTGTTAGAAATAGAAATCTCCTCTTTATCATTCTTATCAACTTATCTAATTTGTGATCAATAAAGGCAAGAGACAACTTAGTCTTTGGTTTTGCTTGAGGAGGAGGAACTTGAATTGTGCCTTCTTCAATGTAGAGTCGCTTCCTTTTTAAAGCTTGTGAGGTTTCCATCTTCTTTGCTCCTACTGCACCAAGGGTATACACATAGTTGTTCGGACGAATAGCCTTGGCATTTATAAGGTAGGTGAGATCTAGGAAGTTTTGGGATGGTAGAAGTTTCTTGCTGAGGAATTGTTCTTTTTCCTCATCAAGGGCTCCAACAAAATGGTATATGGCAGTGATATGTGAAGGTAGCAAAAATTGGCTTTTGGGTTTGGTGCTTATGTGAATTAATTGATCCACAAGGTACCAACTAGTTTGGATGGGTTTATTTTTGACAAGGCAAAAAAGAAAAGCGAAGTCTTTTTAGGACATTTTTTCATTACCATCACCTCTTGTGTTTACAAAAAAGGTGATGATACGATGGAGTATCCAAAGGGGCAGGGATTTGATGTGTTTAGATAAAGAAGAGTGGGGGTTGTGTTTGGTTTTGATGGAGATTTTCGACCAAAACTCAGAATAGATAATATCAAGTGCGGAGATTATGAAAGGGATGTTTTTTTTTTACTTATAAATTAAATAGAGAAGAGAATTGGTCGAAGGTAATGTAAAAAGGATCGCCAAAGGCTCGAAACACTAACCCATATTGCCTTGCTCTTGTATCGGCTTTTCGACTAAATTGTACGGTGCACATAAACTCTCGCATAACCTCTTCGTAACTGGGTTCATCTCGAAAGATGAACTCGTTCCAGTCCAAATTTGAGAGGAAAGCTCATATTTCGGTGTTGATACCCAAGGTTTCCAGCATAAAATTTGAGGGTATCTTGTTTGGAAGAATGATCTTGGAAGAGTTGGCTTTGAACCTATCTTTTTCTTCCTTGGTAACTCCTTTCATAAGATGGAGGGCTGGGGGTGCAGAGGGTTGAGCCACTGCCTTCCCTTTATCTGCCTTGGAGAACTTCTTTGGAGCCATAGCAAGAGAGGAAGAGAGTATGGGAGAATTTTAGAGAGATTTGAGAGAGTGAAGATGTTTGGAATAGTAGTGAGAATGTCAATGTTGAAGGGGGTATTTATAGCCTTTGAAGGGGCATAAAAACAACTAGAAATGAATTAATAAAGAGTTGGCGACAGTTGGCAGTCAAATCACTTAAATGTCCAGGCGGTTACTCTAATTCGCGTCCACAAATTCATGAGTCGCTACTGCGAATTCTAGAAAATGTGAGCAATGGATAAATTTTCCTAGGGAATATGTGCCTTGATGGTCAAAATTTTGAAAATTTCACCAAAATTCGCGGTGGAGCGAAAATTTTTTGACCGCAAATTGATGTTTGACAGCCGGATGAAATTGACTTGTAATTCACGATCGTGAAGGAAGGATAACAACTGCAAATTATGGGTTAGCAATGAAAAATAGTTGAATTTTGAAAAAATTGTGATCTATTTAACTATATCAACCACAAATATCAATACACAACAATATCACATATAAAAATTTTCACTTTAGGGAACTACCATCAAGCATTTCCAATTCTCTCTTAATGAAGTTCATCCTTTCTTTATTTAAAGGTTTAGTAAAAATATCTGCAAGTTGATGATTTGTGTCAATAAATTTTAACACAACATCACCCTTTTACACATGATCTCTAAGAAAATGATGTCTAATATCTATGTGTTTGCTCCTAGAGTGTTGGATGAGACTTTTAGAGAGATTAATAGCACTTATGTTGTCATATTTAATAGGAATGTGATTAACCACTTTGCCAAAATCCTTTAATTGTTGTTTCATCCAAAGGACTTGGGTGCAACAACAACCAGCAGCCACATACTCAGCTTCCACAGTGGATAAGGCAACCGACACTTGCTTTTTACTGAACCAAGAAATTAGGCATTCACCTATAAATTGGCAAGTTTCAGAAGTGCTTTTTCTATCTAATAAGCTACATGCATAATCTGCATTTGAATATCCTATGAGACTAAAGGAAGAATCCATAGGATACCATAACCCTAAGTGAATTGTGCCATGCAAATATTTAAAAATCCTATTGACAACATTCAAATGAGACTCTCTAAGAGAGGATTGGAACGTAGCACACATACAAACACTAAACATGATATCTGGCCTAGAAACAGTAAGATAAAATAGAGATCCGATCATACCTCGATATCTCTTTTCATCTACCGTTTTGTCTGATTCGTCCTTATCTAGCTTGATGATACCAATCATTGGAGTTTTTGCTACCTTGCAACCATCCATGCCAAATTTCTTGAGTATCTCCCTTGTGTATTTGGCTTAGTTGATGAAGATCCCTTCCTTGGATTGCTTGATTTGTAGATCGAGAAAAAACTTAAGATCTCCCATCATGTTCATTTCAAATTCCCTAGTCATACACTTAGCAAAATCCTCATAAAGAGAATCAGTAGAAGCACCAAAAATGATATCATCAATATAGATTTGAACAACTAATATGTCATGTTTATGTTTTTTAACAAAAAGAGTGTTATCCACCTTTCCTTTTCCAAAATCATTTTTCAAGAGAAATGAACTAAGCCTTTCATACCAAGCTCTTGGAGCTTGTTTCAAACCATATAAGGCTTTGTTCAACTTAAAAGCATGATTTGGAAAACAATGTGACTCAAAACTAGGAGGTTTTTCAACATAGACTTCCTCCTTAATGATGCCATTCAAAAATGCACTTTTCACATCCATTTAAAAAAGTTTAAAATTCATCTGACATGTAAAGGCTAAAGGAATCCTAATGGCCTATAATCTTGCTACGGAGGTAAAAGTTTCATTATAGTCTATGCCTTCCTCTTAGTTGTAACTTTTAGCAACCAATCTAGCTTTGTTTCTAGTGATGAAACCTTGCTCATCTAACTTGTTCCTAAACACCCACTTATAGCCTATAATTAGGTGTTCTTTAGGCCTAGGGACAAGTTCCCATACCTTATTTCTCTCAAATTGGTTGAGTTTCTCTTGCATAGCAAGTACCTAACTCTTATCATCAAGAGCCTCATCAATTGATTTTGGCTCAAGTTGAGAAACAAAAGCAAGGTTAGTATCTAAATGATTAAGTTAAGATCTAGTACTTACACCCTTAGATGTATCACCAATGATCAAGTCTTTAGGGTGATACTTGGAAAATCTCCAATCCTTGGGTAGATCTTGGCTTGGCTCTACTTGTTGATGATTTTGGTCTTTATCTACACTTCATTAGTCACCTTCTTCTTTATCTTCTTTTCTTATAGAATTTTCCAATTCCAACTTATCAAAGTCACCTATAAGATCATCAACAAAAATACCTTTCCTAAGATCAAGTTTATTAGATTCATCAAAAACAACATTCATAGACTCTTTAACTACCATTGAACTTTTGTTAAAGACTCTATATGCTTTGCTTAAGGTGGAATATCCCAAGAAGATACCTTTATTGGTTTTTGAATCAAATTTCCCAAGATTGTCCTTGGTGTTCAAAATATAGCACTTACATCCAAATGCTCTTAGGTATGATATCTTAGGTTTTCTACCATTCCATAGGTCATAGGATTTTTTATTGAGAATAGGTCTTTTAAAAATTTTATTTACAATATAACATGCAATATTAATGGCTTTGGCCCAAAAGTAATTTGGTAGAGAATACTCGTTGAGCATTGTCCTAGCCATTTCCACCAATGTTTTATTTTTCCTCTCTGCAACACCATTTTATTGTGGAGTTCTAAGAGCTGAAAAATTATGAAAAACTTCATTCCCCAAGCAATAATTTTCAAAATACTCATTTTCAAATTCTTTTCCATGGTCACTTCTAATAGAAGGTATGAAATAACCTTTTTCATTTTGAACCCTTTTTGCAAAGCTTTTAAAAGCATTAAATGAATCATTCTTATGAGCTAGAAAAGATACCCAAGTAAATCTAGAGTAGTCATCTATAAGGACTGGTGTATAATGCTTTCCACCTAATCTAGCACTTCTAGTGGGTCCTATCAAGTCCATATGAATAAGTTGGAGGGGTCGAGTTGAACTTGAAATATTTTTGGCTTTGTGAGAGGCATGGTGTTGCTTCCCCATTTGGCATGAACCACATGTCTTGTCTTTGGAGAAGTTTAGCTTGGGAAGACCTTCCACTAACTTTCCTTTAGATTAGCTTTAAAGAAGATCTATGCTTGCATGTCCAAGCCTTCTATGCCACAACCAAGCTTCATTGCTCATAGAAATAAAACACTTAAAAGATTAGTTAACCAAATTGTCTAAATCAATTGAGTAGATATTACTTTTCCTTTCACCATTGAAAATAACCTCATCATCCACTAAAGTGGTGACTCGGCATTGCCTAGGATCAAAGGTGATTTTGTTACCTTTGTCACACAATTGACTTATACTTAACAAATTAAGTTGTAAGCCACTAACTAAAAAAACATTATCAATTAAAGAGCAGCCATTCTTACCAATGGTTCTAATGCCAATTATCTTACCTTTGGCATTATTACCAAATGTGACATCTCTACCTTCTTTTTCTTTTAATGTCATGAATAGCTTTCTATTTCTAGTCATATGCTTGGAACATCCACTATCCACATGCTAATTGTTTGATTTGGTGGCAGCCACACTCCCCTACACAACAAAAATGAGTTACCTTTTCTTAGGTACCCAAGCATACTTGGGTCCTTGGGGGTTAGAAGATGAAGGGCCCTTTAGTTTGAGGTGAGCCTTCCTAATATAGCAATGAATATTAATGTGTCCAAATCTCATGCAATAATGACATTGGAGTTTAAACTTATGAGTCTTTCTCCTATGTACAAATTTAGTATGAACAGGAGGCCTTCTCATACCTTGGTCATGTGAATGCATGCATGAACATGTATGATGATGAGTAGGAGTAGAAATTTTTTTATGTGAATGACCATGCTTTTTATTGTACATATAAGCATGATTAGCTCTTTAAGTCTTGGCTCTAAAGCTTGGGGGAAGCCTTCTTTTTGCCCTTAGGCTTAGAAGGCTTAGTACTAGGAGCACTTTTCTTCCCAATTACCTCTATCCTTAAGGATTGAGGTTCTGAGGATATAACAAATATAGTTTGAGAAAATGAGGAAGGCTCCATTGAAGCCTAGGTCATGTCTAATTAGTGGAGGTCTTTATGACACAATCAAAGTGTCCAAGGCTTCTTTTCCTTTATGGAACTTGGAGATTGGGCTTTTAAGCTCAATGACTTCTCTTTTTAGAGTGTCATTCTCCTTTCTAAGTGAAACCATAAAAGAAGATGAAATAGAAAGACTATTCACTGATTTTTTAAGCTCATCATTAGATGCTCTTAATTCTCGTACAATGTCATTGAGGGATTTATATTCATCCTCTAGCTTTTGATATCTTCTTTTGTAAGATTTCATTTGTGACTTGTATTTGTCATATCTCATGGTTAGAGCCTCTGAAAGCTCTTTATCAATCTCATAAAATTCAAAATCAGAATTAGAATGAAAAGAAGTACTTATCTCATTTGTAGAGTCTTCTTGTACCATGAAGCAAATATTGGCAACTTCTCCTTCTTCCTCTTCTTCACTTGTGCTATCATCCGAAGTGGCTGAAAAACTCTTCTTCTCCTCCTTATTCCATCTCTTCTTCTTCTTCTTCAATTTAGGACACTCATACTTGATATGGCCTTGCTTGCCATGTTTATAGCAAGTGACATCGTTGGATTTCTCTATTGGACTAGGAGCTGTCTTCTTGGAGCCTTTTCTTTCTTTTCTTCTTTTGATCAATTCTTTTATCCTCCTTGAGAGCATTGCTAGCTCCTCTTCTTCCTTGTCACTTTCTTCATCACTTGAGGTAATTTCTACCTCCTTCTCCTTTGTTGAAGACTTAAGAGCCAGGGTTCTTCTTTCTTTTTCTAGTTTATCTCCTTGGCCTCTTAGCTTCTTCATTTGTTCATCCTTTTGTAAGGCCAACTCATGAGTTAAGAGTTTGCCTATCAAGATGTTTATTGGCACCTTTCCAATCTCTAGATTAGACTCTTGGATACTGCACATTCTAGCACCAAATTTATCTAAAGGAAGGGTTTTGAGGATTTTTGTGTTTACCTCATAGTTTGTGAGTGTCCTTCCAAATTTCTTTATCTTAGTGACGATAAATAGGAGCCTATTAGTCATTTTGGTGATGCTTTCATTGTCCTTCATCATGAATAGCTCCCATTTGGTTACGTACATCTCCAATCGGCTTGACTTTACTAGAGTTGTGCCTTCATGGTAATTTTCAAGTGTCTTTAAATGGCATGTGTCATTTGACAATGTTGCACTCTTTCAATCTCTTCCCTAGAGAGAGAGCTTAGAAGAATAGTCATTGCCCTTTTGTTTTTACCATAGGATAAGTTATTCAATTCCATCCACTATTTTAGTGGGTGGCTTCCATTCTTTTACAACCATATCCCAAAGGTCCACCACATCTGTGTCAAGATAGATTTTGATTCTATGCTTCTAATAAGTATAGTTAGTTCCATCAAAGTGAGGCTTGAGGTGTGAGTGGATTCCCTCTTGTGCCATGATCTTTTACTCGCCAATAAAAGTTCATTTGAGTGTTTAATCTCTGATACCACTTGTTGGCCCTAGGCACCAAGAAGGGAGGGTTGAATTGGTGTATAAAAATTAAAACAAGAAGGTAAGAAAAAAAATAAGTAGAATGGTGACATAAGATTTATAGTGGTTCAGGTATAATCGACCCTGCATCCACTCCCCAATTCTCAGTAATTGGGTGTTCCACTATCTTCCAATGGTGTTTTCAAGCTCACACAAAACTTTTACACTTGTGTTTTGAAGGCTCACACAATAACCTTTACACTTATATTTTTAAGGCTCACACAACAACCTTTCTTAGTGTTTTTACAGGCTTAAACTACAACCTTTACAAATGGTATTTATGCTCACACCAAACAATCACCTAAAGAAGAGAAAAGATTGAGTAGCAAAATTGCAAGAGTTTGGGTTACAAATTAATGAATGCTCTTACATTTACATATGTTTGGTGAGATATTTATAGCCTCTACCCACCAAAGAGACATTGCAATAAAACTGGTAGCAAATCTTCAAAGTATGCTAGACAGATTTTTGCAGTAAATGCTTGTCAGAATTTATTCGCGATCGCTACTACTCTTTCGCAGTTGAGATTTTTCAATTTCCATACGGGAGCCAAAACTTGCGACAAAAAATCTCATTTGTGTTTAACGACTAGTCCACGTGTCATCTTGCCATTGGTTCACTAGGAAAATATAGTCATTGCCTTTCACCTACTCACAAAAGTAGCGGTCGCCATTTTCTTTGTACAGACTGCGAATCAGGACGCGAAATCGTCTACCAAAAATGTTCATCTTCTTCCTCAAGATTTGCAGTCGCTACCCATAAGTTGCCATTGAGATTTTTGTCTTCCAATGGTCACCTGGGACACTTGTCAAGCTGTGGTTGTGGGCTTGATTCCCTCTTGAGTTACTTCGAATTTCGCGGTCGCAACTTAGACGTGACACTCACCACTAATTCATCTGGGACTTTGGCTCTCCTTTCTTCGAATTGGTCGCAGCAGAGAAGTGGCCCGCCAATCCATCTGTCCAATTTGTCAACATGCCTTAGTCTAGTTCACGGTCATGATTTATGAAGTTACGGTCACGAATTAAGAGGCACTTTGCTTTCTTTGAAGATTAAGGACTTCATCCAACTTCAAACATATAGACTAACTAAAAATTGCAAAATAACACTTAATTGAATCATTAGAATTGATCAATCTCCTTTATCAAGATCAAAAGTGGTTTAAGACTTAGGATTAACCATCCTGGTCCAACAATCTGCCCTTTTTTATTTTGACAACTTAGATTGACCCAAAGGGAAAATAATGTAGAAATATTAAGTTGGAGTAAAGTTAAAGTAAAATTTCAATGAATAATACTTAAGGTAAAAAGTTCCTAAGTAAGACATTCAATCATTGAAAAAACTTAAGTATGAAGTTATGATGCTCCCCCTCAACTTATGCTATAAGTTTCAAGTTATTATTTTCTTCCCTTAATCTTAAGTTATTACTATCTCTCCCCCTTTGGCAAGATCAAAAAGAGGGTGAAAGAGAGAAATGAAAATAAGCATAAGAATTAATAAGTATAACTTGTAATAGATAAATAAACTTAACTATGTTCAAGAAATGCATACAAATCTTGTTATAAAATAAGCTTTACCTCTGAACTTCATTAATCATGCTGACAGAATGATTGTATACAACACATTTACTGTATTTGGCACATCGACAAGAAACACATTCCACTCGGTGGCTATATTGAGTTACAAATTGACTTCATTGTTATTTAACGAGTCTTTAAACGAGTCTCATCTTTTGAATATCAAACTCGAACTTCTCTTAACTCCCATGATGGAAGACAAACAAACTCCTATAAAGAAAGACAAGCAAATAGTTCATCAACAAAATTAATAAACAACTAAGAAAACATATCATCCTAAATAGATTTCAATCAAATAAATTCATCTTCATGATGCAAGGCCTTCATTTACCTCTGAATATTGAAACCTTAGTAGGCATGGGATCTTCTTTCATACATATTTTATTTGCCATATGGTTTCCCAAATTTACTACTAAAGAAGCATAAAAATTTTACTATCAAAATCTATAAACTCTGGCCAATTAATACAAATAAAATAGAAATATAATTTGGTTATTTATTATGATTGAAAAAAACAGTAAGAAGGAAAAAAAAAAAAAAAAGGAAGGGGTAGAGACCGATGAGATAGAATTGACTACCATCGACGGAAAATAAAAACTATCGATGATAGCCAAAGAAAACATCAAAGAGAGTTCTCTATTGTAGCCTTTAACTTATTCATACTAAAAACAACTCTTTGAGACACATAATATTGGTATATGCATTCATATTCTCATGTTATCCTTAAAGCTTCAGATACATACTTATAAGTATAACATAAACAACTTATGCATGGTCATTTATATGACAATTATGTGTTCTATAATCTTAATAGATGCATCCTTAGTAGGGACGAATGGCAACAGTTGCTCAAGAATATAATAACGTTTGTATTACCTTAAAACAATTCTAAGACTTATGTATCAATCAAGATAGTTAGTGTCAATGAGCTTGTTAGCATCATGTATGCTATGAAGAGAAGTATTTTTACTTATTTTTTCAAACCTGATATACAAGATAATATTAAATAAGTTTATTGCATATATAAGTTACCAAATTAAATATGGTTAATTTTTAACTTAAATTGATTCTTCCATTATTTGTAAATTAAAAATCATTTACTATTCAAATGAGTGTTCTAACAATTAGAACTCTTAATAGGTTAGGATCTCATCCGATTCACTTGACCTTAGCTAGGCACAATAAATCAAAATGAAATTTTAGGATAGGAAATGTAGCTTTTTAATAACATCATATGTGACTCCTATAAATCAATTAAGTGATAACTCCTTATTGTAAACATGTTGTATAATCATACTTAATACTATTATTTTACTTTACTAAATTTGTCCTTAATTTTGTTAATGAAAAATGAGAGTTACCCTTCAAACCACGACTCTTTTAACTCTTTTCTCTCTCATTTGAAAATTTTGTAAACCAAGAAAGATGAAATATACAGATAATTGCTTGAAAGAGGAAAAAGAAAACACAAAACAAAATCATTTTAAAGATGAAAAATGTCTCCACCTTTACCTTTCAATAACATAATTTAATTGAGTTTTTCTTTCAAGTTCCAAAGCCAAATACTTCATTTATTGAGATTTCTTAAAAATCGAACTTTATTTGTTAATGATATTGAATCTAATTCTTTTTTTTATGATGGATTTGGCGATTTATCTCCTATCTAAATTATCATAATCTAACCACT
The DNA here is from genome assembly GCA_949677035.1 of Omphalea diandra. Classification (NCBI taxonomy): domain Eukaryota; kingdom Viridiplantae; phylum Streptophyta; class Magnoliopsida; order Malpighiales; family Euphorbiaceae; genus Omphalea; species Omphalea diandra. The sequence goes on from CATIWR010368603.1 coordinate 19,320, forward strand.
TTGTTGATACATTTGAATATCACTATTAATCTAACACAACTTTGTTAAATTGTTCACTATAAACCGAAAGCTTTTAATCTCCCTCAATTTATCATATAATTGTGTTTAGGACTCTCCTTTCCAAACTTAATTTTACATCCTTCCACTTCATCTCATCCATTCAATCTTGTTCTCTCATATGATCTTATTTTGTCTTTACACCTACAACTCCTTTTTTTTTTTATTTTTCCCCCTTTCAAGTCTTCCCTTTTTGTAAAGAGAAAAATATCATTACCAAGTGAATGAAATAAAAGTCAAGGTTGCCTTGTTAAAATGCCTTACTAAGGGAAACCTAATGGGACAAAACCTTGGTAAGGAAAAAGAATGCAACTTAAGTACAAACAATCTCCTAGTCAAAAATATGGCAGTCAATCAAAACAAAGCCATGAAGGGCCTTCGTCCTCAAGCTAAATACTATAACTCTTACTATTCTTACCCTTTTACGCTAACGTGTGAGCTACCATATTACCTTTTCTAGAGATATTATGAAAATAAGAGACTCAAATAATAGTATTAAGGGCATGCACATCTATAACCAAATTTCTCATCGTAGTTGTTATCACTGAGGATATCGTTGTGTGGTAATCTTGAATCATCTCACAACACCAATCATATATCGAAGAATCAGGGAAAGATGGCTTAGTATGGAGATGACAATTACATTTATACCAAGCCACCCAACAACATGTAAGGAATATCTCAAACTCTGCTTTAGACAATCAATCCTTAGCATACATCATACCATCAAACAAAATAGGCATATGAAGATAGCGAAACCTTAAAATGAGTACAAGCCCTAAGTCTTTATGAGAAAGGGCAATAAAATAAAGCATGCATAAAGCACTCAAAACAATATCCACATCACCCATACCTAGTATCACACTGAATATGTCTATTAAGGAGGTTGATTTTGGTTGCTATTAAGTTCATGTAGGCTGGCCAAACAAAAATTTGAATCTTAAGAGGTAAAGATAGATTCCGAATAAACTTCCACCATCCCGAAAGCACAGTGGATTCACTATGAGTATCCAAAATCATCTCCAACAAAGCGACATGATAAACACTTTTAATAGTGTAATGACACTTTCTATCAAAATGCCAATAATAACTATCAAAATAAGTAAACCTAGGTTTGGGAATAGACAAAATAGTACCACTTCAAAAGTACACTAGATACTAGTAATTTTAAAATGTTGAGTCATAATCCACGAATGACAATCAATGGCTTCAAATTCGGAAATAAATTTCTTTTTATTTTGTTTTGTTTTATTGAGAAGTTTAAACTTGATAAAACAAAACTAATTTGTCATATTGTAATTGTGTGTGTGTGTGTGTGTGTGTGTGTATATATATAAGTGATGTTTCAATGGTTACTACAATTTTTACCCATTCATAATTATTTTATTTTCAACCTTCGTCTACGATTCTAATTGTTCTGATTTGCATTTAATACTTATACTGAAAACTATAAATATTTATTATTCAGTTATAAAAATAATAATCATTATATATATATATATAATTGTTGCTATAAATTAGTACCCAACTTTTTTAATGCGCTACCCAAGTCAACTTTGAAATAACAAATTTCTGTTTAAATGTTTCCATATTTATATATACATAATGGGATTAGATCCTATCAATACTAATCCAAATTATTCCATAAAGAACACCATGCACCTAATAGATCTGTAATCGAACTTAGGAAGGTAAATGAATGGATCAGACGGTATTCAGTTTTGGGCAAAATACAAAGAAGTATTATTGACCAGAAAAAATTAAAAGAAAATCCTCTTTATCCTACTCTTTCGTGTTAAAAATGTTAGATCTATATTAACTCATGGATTTAAAAAATGCACATTAATTACACATTATAAAAGATAGTGAATTTTACATCAACAATGTATATGCATGATCTAGGTGTTGATGACACGCATGATATATGCTAATTACACGGTCACTGGAGAAGATACTGAAGGAGCTACCCGATTTTCAGCAGGAATCTCAACAAATTCGGAGAGGATTGCTCGAAACTCATCACCACTCATTGTTTCCTTTTCAAGTAGGACTTCCACAATCTTGTCAATGGCCTCACGATTGTTCCTTACGTGGCTTAATGCAATCTCGTATGCACTATCTGATATCCTCTTAATAGCAGCATCAATGTCTTCTGCGAGCTTTTCTGACATTGAATTCCTTGCCATCATTCTCATGATGACATCAGCACTTTGACCGGAGGAGTCCATAAGTGACCATGGGCCAATTTCAGACATTCCAAATGTGGTCACCATCTGCCACAGATAAAATTCTCCTCAATTTCAACAAATTCGTTGGCAAAACAACAATGAAGGGTATTTGGAGCTAAACACAAAAGATAGAAAAATGAACTAAATCACCTTCAGATAGGATAAGGAAAACACTAGAAACAATAACTTCAAATGAAGCAGAGTCAAATTTCAAAGCAATTTAAAAATGCCAAAGTAAAGGCTCCGATATGGTAAGACAAATTCCAGCAATTAACTTTCAGATATAATCTTCACTCCAAAACAACCTAAGTTATGATAAAAACTAAAAAAATGCAAATAAAAGAAGCACAATATCAGTTATTAACAGTATTTTATCCACCAACAACATTTTAATCTGATTACAGTTGATGTTTCGTAAGATGAGTCTGTAGAAAAATTTGGGAGTTGAGATCAAAGGCTAGAAATATGAAATGCAGAACTCTCTTTTAAACATGAACATCTCTGTTTCCAAACTAGACATCTAACTAATCAAACAGCTTTATTGCTCTCCAGTCTTCAAAACCTACTAAGTTCCCTTCCTCGACCTTTACCTTTCACACTTACTGTGTAAGCCTACATTGCGGTTCAGCTTGCAACCATCATTAGCCTATGTTATTATTCTTGTTTACTCTTTTTCTCCCCCCTCCTTTCTTAAGTATTATGTTTTTCTTTATTCAGTGGCATTCTCTGCACTTGCATTATATTAATTGTTTTGGCCACTGATGGAAATCTCTGCATGAGTTATAACAGGTTTGGCTCCTATTTTGATGCTTTTTGCAAATAAATTGTTATTTACTCTGAAATCAACGAAGGATAAGCAAAGACCAGACAACAAAAACCAGAGCAGAAAACAGAAATGTTCTGTACCTGCTTTGCCAAACCAGTGATCTGCTGCAAATCACCAGCTGCCCCAGTAGTCACCTCAGGCTCGCCAAAAATAACTTCCTCAGCAGCTCTGCCACCAAGTCCACCAACTATTCTGGCAAAAAGTTGCTGCTTCGAGATCAAGGTAGGGTCATCTGCAGGAATAAACCAGGTTAGACCCCGTGCTTGACCACGGGGAATTAATGTGACTTTTTGAACCGGATCATGCCCTGGAGTCAATGTTCTGCACAAAAAGAGCATAACAGCATTATTAATTTTTTCATGTACTTTTTCTTTTTAATTTCTTGTTATTAGTGAAAGATGTTTTTAATAAATTTTCAAATTAAAAAGCTAACCTAGCAAATTTCTTTTTAAAACACAATTCCTTCATTTTATTCTTTTTTTAGAACATTGATTAATAATTTTTTATGAATAATTTTTTTAAAAAAATTTTAAAATGACATTTAGTAGTACTATAATAATTGCCATAGTAGATTTAGAATTGGAAATGTATCTTTAAATTTTTAAAAAATTACATCTAAGTAATTAGGACATGAAATTATTTATTTCTTTAAATGTAGATAATTAGTATTCTTGATAATAGAACTTCTTTAATAAGAATGTTTAATAAAAAATATTAGAGAGAGAAAATCGAACATAGAAAATCAGAAATTGAGCGAGTGAACAAATTTTTCAATTTTCCAGTTTTCCGTTTAGAAAATGGAAACTTGAAAAAGCTAAGAAATAGATAAGAAAACCAGAAATAGGAAATGGAAAATGTTTCTGACGACGCCATAAGACCTTAGATTGCAGATTCCTTTTTTCTATTTCTTAATAATCATATAAGCACACATAACACATAGTCAAGAACAACAGTGTTGGACTAGGTTATTCAAACCTAAGTCAAGACTCTCTTTTGATCTTGACAATATAGATTGAAAGGTTTTAATATCAATTTTAAGTGTTATTTTTGCAGTTATTAAGATAGAATCTCATTAGGAGTTGAATAGAAGTGATTAGAAGCAAGAAACTCCAA
>CATIWR010368621.1:0-26395 GCA_949677035.1 Omphalea diandra
TAGGAATATAGGCATAAACATAGGTCCACTTGCATGGATCATGCACCAAGCATTCATAATCATTTTGACATACTTGTAACCATGTATGTATCAAATTCTAGGGTCTCAAAACTTTGAGGAAGCCATAGAGAGGGAACCAAATCTACCGTAAAAGTCGGTAACAGCAAAAGGTGAGTAAAAACCATAATAAGATTCAATGGGTGTATGTGATAATTGTATGATATGATTATGTTCTATTACATGTATATGTTTGGTTGAATTGTTACATGTTACATGAAAATATAAGTCAAGTGAGAATGATTGAATTGTTACATGTTACATGGGAATAATATGATGTTCTATTACATGTATATATGATTGAATTGTTACATGTTACATGGGAATACATGCCAAATGAGAATTAAATTATCTTAATGATTACTTGGCATATCATTTGTGAATAAACACTAGCATATGGAACTAAAAGGGGCGTTGTGACCGACTTGTCAAACATTTGCAAATCACAGGAAGATGGACCAATAGGTCCCAAATCATATGTTACATGAATCACAAGAATATCTCGGGAGCACTGTTTGCCTTGCTCGGTCACAACAAAAACAAAGCTATTGCATTTGCACTTGCATAGTTAATTGTTATACTTGCAATGTATCTTGATGATATTTGATTATGGATTATGCCATGAGAGTTTGATTATTATTTTTATTCACTGAGTCGCGACTCACCAAATTGCAAAATATTTTTTTCAGATATTGAAAAATAGGAATTGGACACTTTGGTGCTTTTAGTTTTACATTCAGACATATGGACCATAGGTCATCAGTTGAATCCAAATTCTCTCTCTCCTTGTGTCATATACATATATGTACATCAAATACATGTTTGATTGTGTGTGTAGGATGGATAAAACCTTTATGCATATGTATTTTGGACATGAATTATATGAGTTATGTAAATAAATATGGTCGTTACAAAAAAGGTTTGGAAAAAGGAAATCCTAAGCGAGAAAAAATATAACTTTGCAAAAAATTACTACCATTCAAGTTAGGTTGTATAATTTATAGACAAGTCTATACAACCCTTATTTCCTAGGTTTTGAAAATAGAGAAATAAAAAAAAAAAGGAAATTGAGGGGATTCCTTGATGACTTTATGTATTTTTGTGCCCTCAAAAGCTCACAAGTTTAATATTGTTCTCCAAAATGTTTAGAGAATACACAAAATTAAAGAGATTAGGTCTAATTGAACCTTGGAGTGAGTTGGGTAAGTTAGGGTTAAGTGTTTTGTGGTTGAAAGGTGTTTGGGAAATAATTTCAGCAGACTAACCTTAGTTTTCCAAGCCTCTCCCCCATTTTTGAATAAAGGAGTATTTATAGGTGTTGGATGAGTGCATAGGGCCACAAACAGTTTTGGGTGAACCATGGACATGTATAATCACTAAGAGATAGATGAATCTCTTAGAATTAGTGTTTGCATATGGGCTACACAATTAGGAATAGGTTGTAAATCCCTATACTAAGGTTGTGTAACCTTAAGTTTAAGGGTGGGGACCAGTTTTAGAAGTTTTTAAGACTTAGGGTTTTAGGATGGGTTGCACAACCTTAGTTTATGGGTTATACAACCTTGCTTGATGCGTTGGACAATCTATCAAATTTTTAGGCTTGGTCTTGGGTTTTCTCTAAGGTATCATAGGGCTTTTCATCTTTTTCTTTGGTAGTTCTCTTTGCATTTTAGGGAATAGATTTGGTAATTTTCATCATTGGGCTTTGCATCTAGAAGTCCAAAATCTAATGCTTATAGTTTGTCCCATACTTTGTAAGGCTTAGAAAATAACATTTGAGAAAAGTTTTTTAGATAAGACACAATAAAACATTAGTTACAAACTTAATCACCAAATAAAGGATATGAAAGGATAAATTTTTCTTAGTAGCTCCTCGAGCAAGTACTAGACTTCTTGGCAGTTCTCTAGCAAATACCAAGGTTGAATTTTGCCTTTCAGCAACTTTTTGGAAAGTACAAGAGTTTATCTCCTTAGTAGTCTTCTAGCAAGTACTAAGAGTTTTGATACCTTTTTAGCAGCTTTTTGGCAAGTTCTAAAGCAGTTATGACAGCTCTCTAGCAAATACCATGTATTTTAATAACTTTTAAGTAATTTTTTAGTATGTATTGAAGTAGGCAACTCTCTAGTAGGTACTAAGTGTTTCAACGACTTTTAGTAGATACTAAAGCTGTTCTAACAACTTTTTAGTAGGTATTGGATTTTTTGGTAGTAGATAATTAGCATCTTATAGTTATTGATGCTTTAGAACTTCTCTATGGGTGTTGTAGTCTTATTGATTGATGATTTTGTCTCAAGGATGCCCATCGAGTGGTTCTTGTGTCATTTGGGCCTTCTAGCATTGATAAGACTACGTCCATATCCTTACAACCCTGCTCGTTATCTTGGAGGTCTATTATTTTCTCAAGGTGATGACCTTAGGTCCATATATTGTAGGAAATGCTTCATGAATTTTGGTACTTCTAAGATGAAGATATTTTCCTTGACGATATTTCTAAGGTTCAAGTTTGCCATCGAAGGGCATCCTAGTGATTTGACTTATATAAGATGGTTTGACGCATCCTTCAGATGCTTTAAAAGCATTAAGAGTACTTTAGTAATTTATATATTATGGGGTTCTTTGCAAAGTTAGGGGTATTTTAGTGATTGTAGCTTAATTGAGCTTGAAAAAGGCTAGATTTATTTTGGTAATTTTATCATAATTAGGCTTGAAGGAAGACTAAGGGTATTTTGGTAATTTTAGTTTAATTGGGCTTGAAGGAAGGCTATAGGCATTTTAGTAATTTTGGTTAATTGGGCTCGTAGGATAAAAGATAAGTAAGCTTACAAGGCCTATCTCGACTTGGGTTGGATCAAGGGGGCTATATAGCCTATATCAAGGTTATACATCTATACATACCAGCTAGGGCTGTACAGCCTTTGTCCACTACATAAACCCATTTGAAAGTGACTATCTCATTTACGCAATTATTTTCTCTCTCTTACTTCTCTATCTTAAAGACTTAAACTAAGCTCTTATGTTCCCTTAGCTTTTAAGGAGAATATCATGGCTAAATAGCATAATGATGAGATGTTTGATGCCCATGAGGAGTTTCTTAATGAGGACATCTTGACCTTGGATGCCCTAGAGTAGCTACGATCCTAGTGGGGATTTGTACAGATGATCCTGTTGAAGGGTGCAACTGTAAAGATGATTCCACATGGCTTTCTGTTGGTCCTTATGCACAAAGAAAGGAGAGGGGGTTAAATTGGTGGAAAATTTTGAATTTTGGAGGGGAAGGTTTGTTAAGCAAAAAATATAAGAAGTAGAGAAAGAATAAAGCACACTTAGTTTATAATGGTTCAAGTATTAATCAGCCCTACATCCAATTCCCAGCTCTTCCAATTTGGTGTTTCACTAATATCTAATGGTGCTTTAAAGGTCACACCTAACTTTACAACTTGAATTTTTCCAAAGGCTCACATAATACCTCACTAGTGTTTCACAAGGCTAATACTCAACCTAAATAAGAGTTTCATAATCAAAGGCTAACTCTCAAACCCAAACCCAATGGTATTTAATACTCACACCAACTAACAATAACTCAAATAAAAGAAATTGAATGCTTAAAGATTGAGAAATAAATTTGCAAGAGTTTGGCCATAATGAATGCTATTCTTTTGCATTCAAGTCCATTTGGTGGTGTATTTATAGGTTACAATAACCAAAGAGACATTACAAATGAAACTATATCCAAATCTCTAAAGTATGCTAGGAAGATCCTACATTTAATGTTTGTCATATGAAATTTACGATCGAAACTATATAATCACGATCACAATATTCATATAACACAAAATTTTGCTCAATTCACATAAAGAACATTATTTGTATCTAATAGCTAGCCTACGTGGTATAAAACCATTGGTTATTTAGGAAAAATAGTAATTACATACCTTAAGTAATAGTGAAAGTCACAGTCTCTATTTTTCATCTTTTGACATGACGCTCACCATGAAATCATTCGCCCAAATGGAGTTGTTGTTTCACTAAGTTGCAGTCTCAAACATTATTTTTCTATCTCAAATTTTGATGTTCTAATGATTATTCAGTACACCTAGAATAATCTAGTTGAAGACTTGATTCACTCAAAGTGAATACAAAAGTAGCAACTATGGCATTGGATGTGACACGCATTACGAAATCTTTTATCCAAAATTTATCCAACTCTTGTGCAAGATAGTGGTCGCGTCCTTCTAATTCATGAATACAAATTAGGATGCAAATTTCAATCATTAAGACTAAAGGCTTCCATTCAAATTCTAATACACTCCTTGTTAAATGTCTACAAGATGAACACTTGAAATGGATGTTAGAACCTTTCAATCTATATTGTAAAGATCAAAAGAGAGCATTGACTTAGGTTTGACTAACCTAGTCTAACAATCTCTCTCTTTTTTATTTTGAAAACTTAGATTGAATTTGTAAAGGATAAAGAATGTATAAGCTTATTATAGAGTGTCTGAAGTTGAAATGGTTAACAAATTGAAATGTTCCTCTTCAATTTAGACTCCCCCTTAATTAATTACATGAAAGCTCTCCCTCTTTGTCAAGATCAAAAAGAGAGAAAGGTTAAGTGCAATGACAAGCAATAATGATATGATGGTGATCAATTGAGAATTATAGTAATATAATTAGATTTTTTACTAAAGAAGGAATATCATTCATCAAAACAAATTTACATTTATCAACCATAGAAAGAGCATACTTCAAACTTTTATTAAAAAAATAGATACAAGAAAGCTAGAAGGTATGAGAAATATCATCAATATCATCATCAGTTTCTTTAATGAATTCTTTATCTCCTTTTCCTTAGGCTTTACCTCCTTTTTCCTCTTAATCACCTTTTTCTTGTTAGGTGTCTTCCCATTCTTCAAAATTAGGAAGATGACATGAAGTAGCACCAACCTTTTCTTGAAGCTCAACTAAGTGACTATGAAGGTGAGAGAGAAGAAGGAACCTTCTCTTGATCATTCAAATCACCTTGTTAAGTTTCTTGTTGATGAAAGAGAGAGAGATGGAGGAAGACTCAGATTTTGGCTTTATATTAGACTTTAAAGATAGAACGAGCTCTTGGGTCCTTTCTTCAATCACTAGTCTCTTTCTTTTAGAGGCATGAGTTCTCTCTTATTTCTTTGCCTTATAAGATCCTATTGGACTAGGTTGATTTAACCTAAGTCATGAACCTCTTTTGATATTGACAATAGAGATTGATCAATTCCAATGCTTTCATTAAGTGATATTTTGCAGATTCTATGTTAGATTTTATAATTGGAAGTTTGATGGAGTTCAAATCTTCAACCTTGTAAATTACACTTTAATTCTTGGTGAGTGTATTATTAATCGCGACTGTGATTTTCATAATGACAAAGGAGCAAACCAAAGCCACAACCACAGCTTGCCAAGTGTCCCAAGTGTCCATTGAAGATCAAAAATCACAAGGGCAAAAGTTTGTTCGTGGCTGCAACTTAAGCAGTTGAAGTTTTCTCTTTAAATAGAGGAATTCATGGTCTTAATCGCACCCAAGGCAATGATATCTCGCGACTGTGACTTTTAAGAGTGGTTAGAACACAACAATTATATGATAAACGAAGAGCTGACACGTGGACTAGCCGTTAGACACAAACTGTGTTTTCTACCATAATTTTCAGCTCTACTATGGAAATTGGAAATTCGCGATTGTGAAAAGGTAGTAGGGATCATGATTTCAGATTGACAAGCATTTAATGTTGAATCTACATAACACATCTTGGAGATTTATTGATAGTTTTAGTATAATGTCTCTTTGATGGATATAAACTATAATTACTCCTTAAACAAATGAAAATGCAAGAGAATTCATTAATTTGTAACCATACTCTTGCTAATTTGCTACACATTCTTTCAATTCTTATTTATGCTCTAGTCATTGTTTGTTGTGAGCAATGAACACCATTGTGAGAGGTTTTAGTGTGAACCTTGAAAACACTTATGAGAGGTTTTAGTGTGAGCCTCGAAAACACTTGTAAGACATTTTTATGTGGGCCTAGAAAACATAAGTTGTAAAAGTTTGGTGTGAGCTTAGAAACACCTATTGAGTTGACTAAAACACCCAATTGTAGAGAATTAGGGAGTGGACGTAGGGTTGGTTAATAGCAGAACCACTATAAACTCTTGTATCTATTATGTTCTTCTTCTACTCAACTTCTTAAACACATTAATCCACCTTTTAATTTTTAAATTGAACACCAATTCAACCCCCTCCCCCTTTCTTCGTGCCTTAGGCCAACAAGTGCTATTAGAGCCAAGTCTCACAAACAAACTTTAATTGGGTGAGCAAAGATTATGACACAAGACAAAATCCACTCACACCTCAAGCCCTACTTTGATGGAACTGACTATACTCACTAAAAGCATAAGATGGAGATTTATCTTGATACAGATGTGGTAGATCTTTGGGATGTTGTGGTTAAAGAATGGAAGCCACCTACCAAAGTGGTGGATAGGAGTGAAGAACTCATTCCTAGAGAAGAGTTAGTTGAAGTACATAGAAGATCAAATGGCAAGAACAAGAGAGCCATTACAAATCTTCTAAGCTTTCACTCAAAAGAAGAGATTGGAATAGTACAACATTACCAAATAGCCCATGGGATATGGAAAGCTTTAGAGAACTATCATGAAGGCACCACCTTAGTGAAATCCGGCCGGCTAGAGATGTATGTGATGGAGTGGGAATTGTTCATGATGAAGAAGGATGAGAGCATCACTAACATGACCAATAGACTCCTAGCAATCGTCACCAACATGAAAAAGTTTGGCAAGATTCTCACAAATCATGAGGTAAACTCCAAAATTTTAAAGTTGTTGCCTCTTAAAAAGTTTGGTGCTACAGTATGCAGTATCCAAGAATCTAATTTGAAAATAAGAAAGGTGTCAATGAATGTCTTGATAGGCAAATGCTTAACTCATGAGTTAGCCTTAAAAAAGGATGAGGAAATAAAGAAATTGAGGGTACAAGGAGAAAAATCAAAAAAATATGAAAGAAAAACCTTGGCACTCAAATTTTCAACCAAAGAGAAGGAAGTGGAAACTACCTTAAGTGAAGAAGAGACTGATAAAGAAGAAGAAGAGCTAGCAATGCTCTCTAGAAGGACCAAAGAGCTCATTAGTAGAAGAATGGAAAGAAGAAACTTTAAGAGAGCTACTCCTAATCCTAAAAAGAGATCAACTGAAGTCACTTGTTTTGAGTGTGGCAAGCAAGGCCACATCAAATGTGATTGTCCCAAGCTAGAGATGAAGAAGAAATGGGACAAATAAAAGAGAAAAAGCTATAAAGCCATTTGGGATGATAGTTAAGTGAGGATGAAGAGATTGTCAACATATGCTTCATGGCTCAAGAAAACTCTCTTAATGAGGTAAGCACTTCATCTCAATCTCATTCAGATTATGATAACTTAGATGATGTAGATGAAGAGCTTCTAGAAGCTCTCACTATGAGATGTGACAATATAAGTCAAAAATGAAATCTTATAAGGGAAAATGCTCAAAATTAGGGAATGATTACAAATCCCTTAATGATCTTATAAGTGAATTGAGGACTTCAAATGAAGAACTTAAAAAATCAATTGAAAATCTTTCCAAATCATCTTCATCATTAGCTTCATTAAGAAAAGAGAATGATACTCTAAAGGGAGAAGTCATTGAGCTTAGAAGCTCTATCTCTAAATTTCATAGGGGTAAGGAAGCTTTGGATACACTCATAGTATCACAAAGGCCTCCCTTAATTAGGTATGATCTAGGATTTAATGAATCCTCAACCTCCACATCTACGCTCACTATATTTGTTAGAGCAACAATACCTCAAACCTCAAGTGTTAAAGTCATGAGGAAGAAAGGTGCTTCAAGCACTAAATTCCCAATGTTTGAAGGCAAAGGGAAAACACAAAATGGCTAAAGGCCAACTTCAATAAAGGCCAATCATGATTACATGTATAACAAGAAACATGCTCACGCATATAAACGCAAATAATTCTTTACTACTCCTCATCACTCATGTACTTGCATGTACTTACCTAACCAAAGTATGAGAAGGCCTCCTACTTATGCTCAGTTTGTGCATAGGAGAAAGACTCATAAGTCTGAACTCCAATGTCACTGTTGCATGAAATATGGGCACATTAATATTCATTGTTATATTAGGAAGGCTCACCTCAAATTAGAGGGCCCTTTAACTCCTAACCTTCTAGGACCCAAGTATGCTTGGGTACCTAAGAAAAAGTGATTTACATATATTGTGTAGGGATTTGTGGCAGCCACCAATAAATCAAGCAATTGGCATATGGATAGTGGATGCTTTAAGCATATGATGGGCGACAATAGGATATTCATAGCATTGAAAGAAAAACAAGGTGGAAATTCACATTTGGTAATAATGCCAAGGGTAAGGTAATTGGTATTGGAACCATTGGTAAGAATAGTTATTCTTTGATTGATGATGTTTTATTAGTTAATGGCTTACAACATAATTTATTGAGTGCAAGTCAATTATGTGACAAAAGTAATAAAGTCACCTTTGATCCTAGAGAATGTTGAGTCCCCGCATTAGTGGATGATGAGATTGTTTTCAAGGGTGAAAGGAAAAGCAATACCTAATCAATTGACTTAGACAATTTGGCTAACCAATCTTTCAAGTGTCTTATGTCTTTTAGTAATAAGGCTAGTTATGGCATAGAAGGCTTGGACATGCAAGCATGGATTTACTACAAAGTCTATCAAAAGGAAAACTAGTGGAAGGCATTCCCAAGCTAAGTTTCACTAAATAAAAGACATGCAGTCCTTGCCAATTGGGGAAGTAACATCAAGCCTCCTACAAAGCTAAAAATGTTGTAAGTTCATCTAGACCTTTTCAACTAATTCATATGGACTTAATAGGACCTACTAGAAGTGCTAGCTTAGATGGAAAATATTATGTACTAGTCCTAGTTAATTATTATTCTAGGTTTACTTGGGTTCCTTTTCTAGCTCATAAGAATGATACTTTTGATGCTTTAAAAAGCTTTACAAAAAGAATTCAAAATGAAAAGGGTTACTTCATTTCTTCTATAAAAAGTAACCATCAAAAAGAATTTTAAAATGAGTCTTTTGAAACTTATTGTTTGGAGAATGGAATTTTTCACAACTTTCAACTCCTAGAACACCACAACAAAGTGGTGTTGTAGAGAGGAAAAATAGAACACTAGTAGAAATGCCTAGAACCATGCTTAATGAGTATTCTTTACTGAATTACTTTTAGGCTGAAGCCATTAATACTTTGTGTTATATTGCAAATAGAGTTTTGAAAAGACCCATTCTCAATAAAACATCTTATAAGCTATGGAATGGTAGAAAACCCAAGTATCTAAGAGTATTTTGATGCAAGTGCTATATATTGAATACCAAGGATAACCTTGGAAAATTTGATTCTAAGACTAATGAAGATATATTCTTAGGTTGCTCGACCTATAACAAGGCTTATAAAGTCTTTAATAAGAGTTTTATGGTAGTTGAAGAGTCTATGAATGTTGTTTTTAATGAATCTAGTAAACTTAATCTTAGGAAAGGTATCTTTGTTGATGATTATAGGTGACTTTGAAAATTTGGAGTTGGAAGATACTACAATAAAAGAGGATAAAGATAAGGAAGAAGGTGAATCATCAAGTGTAGACGAGGAACCACAACATCACCAAAAAGTTGAGCCAAGTCAAGATCTACCCAAGGATTGGAAATTCTACAAGGATCACCCTAAAAGATTTGATTATTGGTGATACCTTTAAGGGTGTAAGTACTAGATCTTAACTTAATCTTTTAGATAATAATCTTGCTTTTATTTCTCAACTTGAGCTAAAATCCATTGATGAGGCTCTTGATGATGAAAGTTGGGTGACTGCTATGCAAAAGGAACTCAACTAATTTGAGAGAAACAAGGTATGAAAACTTGTCCCTAGGCCTAAAGAACACCCAATTGTAGGTTGCAAATGAGTGTTTAGGAACAAGTTAGATGAGTAAGGTTTCATTACTAGGAATAAAGCTAGATTGGTTGCTAAAGGTTGTAACCAAGAGGAAGCCATAGATTATGATAAAACATTTGCTACCATAGCAAGATTAAAGGCCATTAGGACTCTTTTAGCCTTTGTATGCCATATGAATTTTAAACTATTTCAAATGGATGTAAAAAGTGCATTTTTAAATGGAGTAGAAGGAAGTTTATGTTGAACAACCTCCTGGTTTTGAGTCTTGTAATTTTCTTAATCACGTTTTTAAATTAAATAGATCCTTATATGTATTGAAACAAGCTCTAAGAGCTTGGTATGAAAGACTTAATTCATTTCCTTTGAAAAATGATTTTGAAAAAGGAAAGGTGGACACTATATTATTCATTAAAAGGCACAAACATGATACACTTATTGTACAAATTTATGTTGATGATATCATTTTTGGTGCTGCTAATGAATGTCTTTGTGAGGATTTTACTAAGTGCATGATTAGGGAATTTGAAATAAGCATGATGAGAGAGCTAAAGTTCTTTCTTGATATATAAATCAAGTAAACCAAAGAAGGGATCTTCATCAACCAAGCCAAATACATAAAGGAGATACTCAATAAGTTTGGCATGGATAGTTACAAAGTAGCAAAAACCCCATGAGTGGTACCATCAAGATGGACAAATATGAATCGAGTACGATGGTAGATAAAAAGAGATATCAAGTTATGATCAAATCTCTACTTTATCTAACTGCTTCAAGGCCTGATATTATGTTTTAGTGTATGCATGTGTGCTAGATTCCAATCCTCTCCTAAAGAATCACATTTAAATGCTGTTAAAAGAATTTTCAAATGTTTGCATGGCACATTAAACTTAGGTTTATTTAGGGACTCATCTTTTAGTCTCATAGGTTATTCGGATGCAGATTATGCAAGTAGTCTTTTAGATTGAAAGAGCATTTCTAGAACTTGCCAATTTATAGGAGAATGTCTAGTATCTTGGTTTAGTAAACAGTAAGTTTCAATTGATTTATCCACTGCAGAAGTCGAATATGTAGCTGCGGGTTGTTGTTGCATCCAAGTCCTTTAGGTGAAACAACAATTAAAGGATTTTGGTAAAGTGATTGATCACATTCCCATTAAATGTGATAACACTAGTGCTATTAATCTCCTTAAAAATCCCATCCAACACTTTAGGAGTAAACACAGACATTAAACACCATTTTCTTAGAGATCATGTCCAAAAGGGTGATGTTGTGTTAGAATTTATTGACACAAATCATCAACTTGTAGATGTTTTCACTAAACCTCTAAATGAGAAAAGATTGAACTTCATTAATAGAAAATTGAGAATGCTTGATGGAAGCTTCCTAAAGTGAAAATTTGATCTTATATGTTGATTGTATATGTGTTGATTGTTTTTTATACTTGATCTTTTAAAATGTCTTAATTTTAATTGTAATTGTGTTTTTCTGTGACATATTGCAATAAATTGAGCATCAATAAGTGGATCATAACTTTAAATTTTTTAAAAACTTAATTATTCTTATTATCCTTGATGTCTCGTAATTTGTGGTCGCCATCTATTATTCACGGTCATGAATTAACAGTCCTTGACAATCGATTGACAATCATCAACTCGCAATCGTGACGATCACTCTTCACCACGAATTTGGTCAAGATTTAAATTTTTGTCCATTACTCACATTTTTCAAAAATTGTAGTCGTGATTTATGAATTCGCAGATGCGAATTTAAGTAACTACCAAACCATTAAGTGATTTGACTGCTAGTCGTTTCTATCTCTTTATAAACCCATTTCTAGCCATTTACAGAGTCTTCAAATGGCTATAAATACCCCCCCCCCCCAAAATAGTAGCCATCCTCACTTTATCTAATCCTTATCATTTATTTCATTAAAATTCTTCAATCTTTCAAATCTTCTCCATTGGCTCCCAATAAAATTTCTAGACCAAAAAAAGGCAAGGCTCTCAAATCTTCTCCAATTGCTCAACCCTCTGTTCCTCTAACACTTCATCTCGTGAAGGGCATTACCAAGCAGGAAAAGGAACACTACAAAGCAAATTCCTCCAAAACTATCCTCCCCAACAAAATCCCTTCAACCTTCTTGCTAGAGACACTTGGGCTTAACGGGAAATTCATGCATTTCTGTCAAACTTGGGCTGGATCGAGTTTCTCTTTCAGGATGATCCTGGATAAGAAGAATTGGCTAGAGAGATCATGTGCACAGTACGCCTCAGTTGTAAAGTAGAATCAAAAGCGGGTCAATACGAGTTAGTTTTTCGGGCTTTTGGTAATCCCCACTTTATTACATTTGGACATGAAGCAAAAGGTAGAGATAATGAAGAAGAAAAAGAAATTTTTGGAGATGATGATAATTCTCCTACTTTCTAGTATAGGATCTCCCTGTATTTTTTTTCTTTTTCTTTTTGAAAGAAAAAATTGTGATCCCACAACTTGTTATGAATATATATAAAATTGTTTGCTCTTTGACATTTTGTGTCTTATTGTGATTGCTTTATTTCACTTTGTTATGCATTGGCTCCCTATGACTACTTGTCTACTTATTTTTATACAATTGCTCTTTTCCCTTTCCCCTCTTTTTGATTTTGCCAAAGGGGAGAGATAGAATCAAGAAAGAATCAAAGGGGGAGAGAAAATAATAGCATAAGTTGAGAGGGAGCATCATACTTATCATACTTGTAATTTTTTTTAGAACTGTTACCTTGATTGTTTGGAAGTCATACTTAGAAATTTTTGCTAAAGATTCTAAGTGCATATTGAACAATTTACCATTCCAACTTCACAACTTCAGAACACATGCATTTACTTTTTTCCCTTAGGATAATCTAAGTTCTTAACATAAAAAAGGGGGAGATTATTGGACTAGGTTGATTTAACCTAAGTCATGAACCTCTTTTGATCTTGACAATATAGATGGATCAATTCTAATACTTTCATTAAGTGATGTTTTGCATATTATAAGTTATATTTTGTTATTAGAAGTTGGACGAAGTTCAAATTTCCAACCTTATAAAGTTCACCCTAATTTGCGGTGAGTGTTTTGTTAATTGCAACCATGAATCAGTCACAAGGAAGGATAAAGCAAGGCCATAGGAATTCTTGGACAACTTCATCGTCGTGACACACCCAAAGTTGGCAAAGCCTTAGTCACAGAAGAATTCATGGTGTGTGTCATGCCTTAGTCACAATCACAACTTTCATAGTGATAAAGGAGGGAATCAAAGCCACAACCACAACTTGCCAAGTGTCCCAGGTGTTTATTGAAGATTAAAAATTATGAGGGCAAAAGTTTGTTTGCGACCGTAATTCAAGCAGTTGAAGTTTTCTCTTCAAACAAAGGAATTCGTGGTCTCAGTAGCACCCAAGGCATTGATATATCGCGACTGTGACTTTTGAGAGTGGTTATAACATAATGGTTATATTTTCCTAGATGACCAATGAAAAGATGGCATATGGACTAGTCATTAGATACAAATAGTGTTTTTTGCCGTAATTTTTGACTCCTCTATGGAAATTAGAAATTCATGACCATGAAAAGGTAGTAACGACCGCAAATTCAACCTAACAAGTATTTAATGCTGAATCTACCTAGCACATCTTTGAGATTTGTTGATAGTTTTAGTCTAATATCTCTTTGATGGATATGAGCTATAAATACTCCACCAAACATATGTAAATGCAAGAGAATTAATTAATTTGTAGCCATACTCTTGCTAATTTGCTACTCATTCTTTTAATTCTTATTTATGTTTTAGTGATTGTTTGGTGTGAGTAATAAACACCATTGTGAGAGGTTTTAGTGCGAGCCTTGAAAACACTTGTAAGAGGTTTTTGTGCGAGCCTAGAAAACACAAGTTGTAAAAGTTTGGTGTGAGCTTGTAAACACCTATTAAGTTGAGTGAAACACCCAATTGTAAAGAATTGAAGAGTGGATAGATGGTTGGTTAATTCTCGAACCACTATAAACTCTTGTTTTTATTATTCTCTTATTATACTCAATTTTTTAAAAACATTAATCCTTCTTTTAATTTTTAAATTGAACACCAATTCAACTCCCTTTCTGTGTGCCTTAGGCCAATAGATCCTAAGGTATACACATAAGAGTAGAGATGAATGGCTTTGGCATTGATCAAATTGGTCAAATTAAAAATTTTGGGATAAAAGATACTTTTTGATGAGGAATTTTTCATTCTCATCATTCAAAGCACCTACATACCTATATATGGTTGTGATGTGAGAGAGAAGAAGAAATTGGCTCTTAGGTTTAATACTCATATCAATTAATTGATCCATAAGGTATCTCATAATTTAGATGGGCTTATTTTTGGTAAGGCAATAAAGAAAAACTATGTTTTTTTTTAGAGACTTCTTCATTCCCATCACCCTTAGTATTGATGGAAAAGGTAATTCTATAGAGGAGTGAATTGGTTGAGGGTTTGATGTATTTGGCCACTAAAGTTTTTGAATCATTTTTTGTTTTAATGGAAATTTCTAACCAAAACTCAGAATAAATAATGTCAAAGAAAGATATAATGAATGAACCATCATCTCCATTTTGGAAATTAAAAAAGGGAGAGAAGTTGGGTAAAAGTAATTAAATGGGGATCTCTAAATGCCTTAAAGACAAGACCATACAAAGCTACTTTAGATTCTACCCTTCAGCTAAGAGTGACAGTGCACATGAACTCTTGTACAATTTATTCATAGCCTGGTTCTTCATAAAAAATGAATTCATTCCAACCATAGTTCGAAAGAAATGCTTGGATTTCTCCTTTAATGCCAAGAATTTTGAGAACGAAGGAGGACAACATTTTTGTTAGCTTGGATGATCTTTTTGATGTTGGCCTTGTATCTCTCATTTTCTTCCTTTGTGATTCCCTTCATGAGATGAATAGGAGCAAGGCCTTGAGGTTGGACAACACCCTTCCTTTTTTTTTTTTTTTTGGGCTCTTGTGAATTTCTTGGGTGCCATGAGAGTAAAAGAAAAAAGAATGTATGGTGAGAGATTGAAAAGAAATGAGAGGTATGATGAAGAAGATGATAAAAGTGGAATAGAGGAGTGTGAAAGAGGCTTAAATAGGCAAAGAATGGGGAAAATAAATATAAAATGGTAAAAAAAACTATTAAATAAGGAAGAGACATTGTTTGACTATGAAATCAATCAATGCTCAGTAGTTATAGAATATCACAGTTGCTACATGCTTATTGTGACTGTTATTTATGAAATTTATGAGTAATGGTTAAGATTTCCTTGGGAAAGAATATAGTAAATAGTCAATAGATTTGAAATTTGAAAAATTTCACAGTGGTGATTATAGATAGTGACAACGAATTGACAAATGTTGAAAGGTTGAAGAAGACTTGTAAGTAGTAACCACTTATTATAAATCCTGATCGTGGAAAAAACCATGAAAGAAACATTAGCCCAAACTCGATGTGATCAACATAATATTATAATGATTAATTCAAGCAATTTGTCCTTAAAAAACATAATTGCATAATGAATTAACACATCTACAACATCCAACACAACTATTTATCATGCAATCACCTATCATATCAAACAATTAATTAATATTGACAAGTATAGTGAAGCGCATAAAGTGAGATCAATTTTCACCCTAGGGAACTTCCATCTAGCATCTCTAGTTCCCTGTTGATAAAGTTTATTTTTTCTGCATTAAGAGGTTTAGTGAAAATATTTGCAAGTTGGTTATTGGTGTCAATAAATTCTAACATCACATTGCCATTTTGGACATGAGCTATAAGAAAATGATGTGCTTCTTAAATGTTGGAAGAGATTTGTAGAAAGATTTATTACATTTATGTTGTCACATTTGATGGGACTGTGATCAACAACATTACCATAATCCTTTAATTGTTATTTCATCTAAAGAATTTGGATGCAACAACAACCCATACCACATATTCTATTTCGATAGTGGATAAGGTAATTAAAACTTACTTCTTGCTAAACCAAGAAACTAAACACTCACCTATGAATTGACAAGTTTTAAAAGTGCTCTTACTATCTATCAAACTACCTATATAATTTACATTTGAATATCTAAGAAGACTAAATGATGAATACTTAGGATTCTAAAGTCCTAATTGTAATGTGCCATGCAAATACTTAAGAATTCTTTTAACGACATTTATATAAGATTCCTTAGGGCAAGATTAGAATCTTGCATACAAGCAAACACTAAATATGTTGTTGGATCTAGATACAATAAAATATAGGAGAGAGCCAATCATACCTCTATACTTCTTTTCATTAATGGGCTTACCTGATTCATCCTTGACTAACTTGATAGTTGCACACATTAAGGTTTTTGCTACTTTGCATATATCCATGCAAAACCTTTTGAGTAGATCTTTCATGTACTTAGGTTGGTTGATGAAGATGCCCTCATTGGTTTGCTTGATTTAAAGACTAAGGAAGAACTTGAGCTCATCTATCATACTCATCTCAAACTCCTTAGCCATACATTTAGTAAATTTTTCATAGAGAGATTCATTACTAGTATCAAATATAATATCATCAACATATATTTGCACAATGAGTGTATCCTTGTTTTGCCTTCTCACAAATAAAGTAGTATCAACCTTGCATTTTTTGAAAACCATTTTGTAAAAGAAATGAACTAAGCATTTCTTGCTAAGCTCTTAGAACTTGTTTTCAACCATATAAGGCTTTAGTTAATTTGAAAGCATGATTTGGAAAAACATGAGACTCAAAACCCAGATATTGTTCAACATAAACTTCCTCCTCAATGAAACCATTTAGAAATGCACTTTTCACATCCATTTAAAAAAGCTTAAAATTCATATGACATGTAAATGCTAAAAGAATCCTAATGGTAGATAATCTTGCTACGGGGCAAAGGTTTCATTCTAATCAATGCCTTCCTCTTGGTTATAACCCTTTGCAACCAATCTACCTTTATTTCTTATAATAACACCTTGCTCATCTAACTTATTCGTAAATGCCTATTTGCATCTCACAATCGGGTATTCCTTAGGCATAGGAATAAGTTCCCAAACTTTATTTCTCTAAAATTGGTTGAGTTCCTCTTACATAACAATCATCTAACTCTCATCATCAAGAGCCTTAATAATAGATTTTGGCTCAATTTGAGAAACAAAAACAAGATTATTAACTAAAGCATGTAATTGAGCTCTAGTACTTACTCCCTTAGATGTCTCACCAATTTTAAGATCTTTTGGGTGATTCTTGGAGTATTTCCAATCCTTGTATAATTTTTGAGTTTGGTTTTCCTCTTATTGTGGTTGAGGTTCTTCAACATCTTATGATGGCTTACTATCTTTAAGATCAATCACAATTTGTTTAAGCATTGAATCAAGCTCTAACTTCTCAAAGTCATCTGCAATATTATCAACAAAAGAACCTTTCCTAAGATTAAGTTTGCTAGACTCATTAAATATAATATCCATAGACTCTTTACCCACCATAACCTTTTTATTAGACTCATTAAATACAATATTCATAAACTCATTAAATACAATATTCCAAGGTTGTCCTTAGTATTTAGTATGTATCATTTACACCTAAAAACTCTAAGATATGAAATTTTAGGTTTTCTACCATTCTATATCTCATAAGAAGTTTTGTTTAGAATGGGTCTTTTGAAAACACAATTTGCAATATAACATAAGGTATTGATGGCTTCTATCGAAAAATAATTTGGTAAGGAATACTCATTAAGTATAGTTCTAGCAATCTCTACTAATGTCCTATTTTTCCTTTCTACAATACCATTTTGATGTGGTGTTCTAAAAGTATAAACATTGTGAGAAATCACATTCTCTAAATAATAATTTTCAAAAGATTCATTTTGAGATTCCTTTCTATGGGCACTCTTATAGAAGAAATGAAGTAATAATATTTTTCATTTTGAACTATTTTAGTAAAACTTTTGAAAGCATCAAAAGTGTCACTCTTATAAGTAAGAAAGGATACCCAAGTGAACCTAGAGTAGTCATCAATTAGGATAAATGCATAATACTTTCCACTAAGACTAGCATTGTTAATGGTCTAACTATGTCCATATGAATGAGTTGAAGAAGTTTAGAAGTACTTACAACATTTTTTACTTTGAAGGATGCTTAGTCTTACTTCCCCATTTGGCAAGGTCCACCTGTCTTGTCCATTATGATCTTAAGCTATAAAATACCTTTTACTAGCTCTACTTTTGATAAACTTTGTAGAAGCTCTATGCTACCATATCAAAGTCTTCTATGCCAAAGCCAATATTCATTGCTAATATAGAAAAGACACTTACAGGATTGGTTAGCCAAATTGTCTAAGTTAATTAAGAAGGTATTACCTCTCCTTTCACCCTTAAAGACTACCTTCTTATCCACCAAGGAGGTAGCCCGACATTCTCTTGGTTCAAAGATGACTTTATTACCTTTGTCATATAATTGACTTACACTTAATACTTCAACTAAAAGAACATTATTAATAAGAGAGCAACCTTTCTTACCAATAATTCGAATGTCAATTACCTTACCCTTAACATTATTTCCAAATATGACATTGCCACCATCTTTCTCTTAAATGGCTATGAATAGCTTCTTATTTCTGGTCATGTGCATTAAGCACCCACTATCCACATGCCAATCATTAACTTTTTTTAGTGATTTTTGAACTTCCTATAACACAAAAATAATTTACTTTTGTTTAAGTACCTAAGTATAATTGGGTATTTGGGGGTTAGGACTAGAAAGGTCCTCTAATATGAGGTGTGCCTTCCTAATATTGCAAAAGACATTAATATGTCTATACCTCATGCAATAGTGGCATTGGAGTTTAGACTTATGACTATTTCACCTATGCACAACTTAAGTATGAGTAGAAGACCTTCTTATACTTTGGTTGTGAGAATGCATGCAAGTGCATGAGTGATGAGAAGATGAAGATAAGTTTTTGTGTGTGTTCCTTTGAGCATGCCTCTTGGTATAGATGTATGCATGATTTGTTCTTTGTGACTTTGTGGTTAAGCCTTTAGGAGCCATTTCCTTTGGCCTTAGGCATAGGTGACTTAGTGCTAATAACCTCGATGCTATAAGTTTGAGGTATAAATGCTTTAATGAATGTAGGAGGAGAAGATATAGATGAGGAAACTCCATTAAAGCCTAACCCATATCTCACTAAGGGTGGTCTTTCAGATATAATAAGAGTATCCAAAGCTTTTTTCCCTTTGTGAAATATTGAGATGGAATTCCTAAGCTTAATAACTTCACCTTTTAAAGAATTTTCTCAAAGAATCAAAAGAGGATAAAGATTTAGAAAGATTTTTTAAGGATTTTTTGAGTTCTTCATTACAAGTCCTCAACTTACTTACAAGATCATTTAAGTTTTTAAATTCATCCTCAAGTTTTAGACATTTTTTCTTATAAGTTTTCATTTGAGATTTGTATTTATCACACCTCAAGGTTAGAGCTTCAGAAAGCTCATCATCCACATCATCTAAGTCCTCATAATCATGACAATAATGTGAAAAATTACTTACCTCATTTGAGGAGTCTTATTGAGCCAAAAAGCATAGGTTGACAACTTCTTCATCTTTTTCTTCCTTACTTGAGCTATCATCCCATATAGCCTTGAAGCTCTTCTTCTTCTCATTGTCCCACTTTTTCTTCTTCTTGAGTTAGGACATTTGAATTTGATATGACCTTATTTTTCACATTCATAACAAGTCAGTTCATTTTTCTCATATTTGAATTTGGGAGATTCTCTTTTGAAGTTCCTTTTATCTTTCCTTCTTGTTATAAGCTCCTTGGTCCTCCTTGAGAGCATGGCTAGCTCCTATTCCACCTTCTCACTCTCATCACTATCACTTGAGGCAACTTTAACCTCCTTATTTTTGTTTGAGGATTTAAGAGCAAGGGTATTCTTTTATACTTTTTCTTTTTTATCTGCTTGCCTTCTCATTTCCTTTATCTTCTGATCATTCTTAAAGGCTAGCTCATGAGTAAATAGTTTGCCAATAAGGACATTCATTTGCATCTTTCCAATAGTTAGATTGTGTATGCTACAAACTCTAGCATCAAATTTCTCAAGAGGATGAGATCTATGAATTTTAATGTTTACCTCATGGTTAGTGAGAATTCTTCCAAGCTTTTTCATGCTTGTGATAATGAAAAGGAGTCTATTTATCATGTCGGTGATGATTTCATTTCATTTAATCATAAAGAGCTCCCATTATGTCACATACATTTCCAACTTACTTCATTTCACAAGTGTAGTGCCTTTGTGATAGTTATTCAATGCCTCCTATATCCCATTGGTAGTTAGGTATTGTTGCACTTTATCAATCTCTTCTCTTGATATGGAGCTAAAAGAATGGCCATTACCCTATTGTTATTCCCACTTGACTTTCTATATGTTTCCACCCATTCTTTCTTTCGAATTAGTTATTTACTACCATCTATCACTTTGGTTGGAGGCTTCTATTCTTTTTCTATAATGTCCTATAAATCAACCACATCACTATTCAAATAGATCTACATTCTATACTTTTGATGATTATAGTTGGTTCCATCAAAGTAATGTTTGAGGTGAATGTGGATTCCTTCTTATGCGATGATCTTTCCTCACTCAATTAAGACTTTGTTTGAGATAAAAGCTCTAGTAACACTTACTAGCCCTTGTGCACTGAGAATGGGGGGGTTGAATTGGTGGGAAATTTTAAATTTTGGAAGGGAAGTTTTACTAAGCAAGAAATAGAAGATGTAGAATAAGAATAGAACACACCAACTTTTATAGTGGTTTGGGTATTAATCAACTATACATACACTTCCCAATTCCTCCAATTGGGTGATTCACTAATGTCCAATGGTGTTTTAAAGCTCACACCTAATTTTGCAACTTGTGTTTTTACAAAGGCTCATACACAGCCTCACTAATGTTTCACAAGGCTAACACTCAACCTAAATAAAAGTGTTACAATCAAAGGCTAACTCTCAAACCCAAACTTGTTGGTATTCAATGCTTATACCAAATAGAAACTCAAATCCAAGAAATTGAATGCTTAAAGGTTGATAAATAAATTTGCAAGAGTTTGGCTATAATGAATGTTGTTCTCTTGTATTCAAGTCCATTTAGTGGTGTATTTATAGGCTACGATCACCAAATAGGCATTTCAAATAAAACCAAAGAGATATTATAAATAAAACTATGTCTAAATCTCTAAAGTATGATAGGTAGATCCTGCATTTAATGTTTGTTAGATGAAATTTGTAATTGAGATTGTATAATTGCGATTGCGATATTTATATAACGTTAAATTTTGCTCAATTCACAGTGGAGAACCCCGTTTGTATCTAATGGCTAGTTAATATGGCATAAAACCATTGGTTCTTCAAGAAAAATAGTTGTTACATCCCTTGAGTAATAGTGGAAGTCGCGATCTCTTTTCTACCTTTTTATATGTGATGTTCACCACGAAATCATCTGCTCAGATGGATGTGTTGTTTCACCAAAATCGTGATCCCTTCGCTACCATGAATTTTGATGTTCCAATAGTTCTTTAGGACCCATGGCATAATCTAGTTGACGAATTTATTCCTTCTAAGTGAATATAGAAGTAGTGGTCACCACAATAAATGTGACATACATTGCGAAATTGCCTGTCCTAAATTTATCCAACTCTTATACAAGTTCATAGGTACGACCTTATAATTTGTAATTGTAAATTAGGATGCAAAGTTCAATTTTTTAGACTAATGCTTCCATTCAAATTCCAATGTGATCCTAACTAAATGTTTGTAAGATCAACACTTGTAGTGGATGTTAGAACTTTTCAATCTATATTGTCAAGATCAAAATAGAGTCTTGATTTAGGTTTGACTAACCTAGTCTAACACTTTCCTCCAACTGGCGGCACATTATCGGTCTATAACCTTAATTAATTTTATTTTTTGTCCATCTTACCATAATAGATTTTAGGTGCTGCTTTGAAATTTCTTTTTGCCTACAAACATTAAGTTTGCTTATAAAATTTTTAAGAATAATTTCTAGGACACTCAAACTTTATTTTTAGTGAAATTCATTTTTTATCTATCGGTTTGGTTGGTTGCTTTTATTTGTGTTCGCTTCAGACCTTATTCTATCATATGCACAAAAAACAATTAAGATTAACTAATATAATAAATTATGAAATTAGAGTACATAACTAGGATTATAAATAATTTATTCACTATTCTATTGACTTGTCATCATTCGATGCCTTCTTTGTGGATGTCAAACATTTTTTTTTACTAGGGCTTGTCATTTCTTTGCCTTCAAATTTGGGCCTTTCTAATTTTTCATTCTTTGACCTCGATGACTATGTAGAAACTAATAAATGTTCTCCATTATTCATTCGCTTTTGCTCTTTTTCTTTTCATGCAGGGGATTGTTGTCTTCCAAAAGGGAGGTAGGATTGTGGGTCTCGCTAAAGAGCGAGATAGAACCTTGATCCCTCAAGTTGTAGCATGTTTGGAAGGCACAAGTGTCTGAACTTTCCTGAAGATGCTACCAGATAAGATATTAAAGGTCGACCCGATGATGATGCAAACACTGCTAGAGTGGTGGATGGACATGACTTACACCTTTCATCTTCCTCTGATTGATGAGGTGACGATTACACTAGGGGACTTCACCTTTCTAACTAGACTCTGGTTCGTGGGCATTCCCTTACCCATAGATTTAGGTGTGCATGAGCTAGTAGTGCTTTATAGGGACTACCAGTTGAGGGTCATAGTGCGTTCCCTTGATCAAGGGAAGCAGGACTGTTGTGAGATCCAACATACAGACTAGCACCCCTTAGTCACTAACGACAGCTCTGGTGAGGTAGTTGATCTGCACATATGCTATTTCCTACTATACATGCTATCGAGAGTTCTATTCTTAAGTGTCTTTGATGTGATTAAGCTTTGCTTAATGTCGCTGCTAGAGGATTTGGGCTTGCTACATTAGTTCAACTGATGCTCCACAACACGAGCATATCTCTATAGATACCTCGACAGATGTTGTGGTGGCACTAAGTATATGTGTGCTGCCTAAAGGGTTCTCATTGTATGTATCCTTTCATTTCCTCTTTTGTGTTTGAGTTTCATTTGATTATTTTGAGGCTTATGTTAGCTTTACTGATAGGTATTGGGCGTTGTGCTACGATTGTTGAAGGGGTTGGACCCTAAGGATGAGGTAGATAGTGACTATCTTTATTTATTGCAATGGAGCATTGTGTCTTACATAGAGTCTTTCATAGCTATTAGGCGTGCTTACTTGAACACAATCACTCTAGACCAAGTACTTTTCCCTGCACATATAAAATTTATATAAGTTATGATTATTGGTGTTTTATCATTTGGCTTTATACTCATAGTGGTTCCCCATTTTTATAGTAGCTCCATCTTGACTAGAGGGGTCCCATGAAGATGTGGCCTCTAAAAGTGGCAGAGGTAGAGGCCATCTCTTATGGTCATGTCTGATGGTAGGGCCCTCCATTTAGGAGTGGTACCTCAAGAAGCGCATCTTTCACTGGCATGAGAGTTTGGATTAGTGACTTGTCTTAAAGCGTTCACTACAAGCTTATTATGGGTGAGGGATTTTGAGGGCATATATCTCATTGCAACACTATATTGTGTGTTAGAGGAGCAACTATCTTCTGTTAGTACTCCTTACAAGTCTTGGATGGTTGGACTGCTTGTGGGAAGTATTCCCTTTTCAAAGGCAAATATTTGTTCATTCCCTCAATACACGTCGGAAGAAGGGATTATTTCATAGCACAGGAGTTAGGGTACTATTGTACAAGCTACTCAGAGGTTTATTGTTCCTGCTTTTGCATTTGGCATTGCTACTTTCTGAGATAGCAAACGAACTCGTAGATTGACTTAAGGAGGCATGGAGCCCGTGGTGGTAGGTGACCTAAACTCTATGCCAAACAGTCTTGTGGAGTTGTGCATGGTTTCATTGACTAGGTCAATGATGTCACTATAGGTAACTTAGTCCGTATGTACATTCAAGTCGACTAAAACTACCTACTTAAGTATTTTTCTTTTTTGTTTCCTTATACGCTAACTGTGGTGTGAGTTTTATGGTTGATGTGTTTCCTTTTCCTCTTTTACAAATCCCTTACATCTAGGCTAAGGCCATGGTTGATCTAATTGCCACCTTGAAGAGCGTTGTGACATAGCATATGCACTTCATATAAGTTAGTGTGAAAACAATACATGTGTACGTGTTTATAATTTGTGCTTAGTGTCCTATTCATCCTAACCCTCGTGTTTTTTATAAGAGATGATCTAATGCCTGGACCACAAGGTCAAAGAAAAGGATCAGCGTCTAACAGAGGTAGAGATTGAGACCTTAGCCTAGGCGGCTGTGGAGCATCGGTATATGACGATAGGCGATGAGGAGGTGACTCCTTCTAAAAGCAGAAGCAACTGAGCTATGGAGAACCCTACCCTTTATTAGTTGCTAGGATATTCTTTTATTTTTTTCCATTCTAGTACAAAATGTTTGACAAATATTCACATAATTGTACAATTTATTTAGCAATTTGAAAAGCACTTCCTTCTTAGATGTTTCCTTAAGACCTTTTAGGGTGAACTAAGGTGACATTGCCTCCATTTTTTGTCAAACTCTTATATTTTGTCTTCCAAATACAAATTCATGATTTTGGCTACTGAATGTATGTTTTTAAGTAAACATTATCATTTTTCCATGTGTGCTTTTTAGAATAGGTACAAATGTCAACTTTAACCCCAAAGTATAAAAGATGTGATGTCTAATTCTTCCTAGATACTAAGGGTTGTATTGTATAGCACAACTGGAATGTTGTATAGACCTAATCAGAGGCTGTACAGACCTAATCAGGGGTTGCACATGCCTAATTAGGGATTATAAAATCCTAATCAGAGGTTGTATAGCTCTATAAGCCATGTCTTCTTCTCTAAATGCCCACTCTACATCTACCCAGAACACATCCATTTCCAACCTCCAAACTATGCCAATAGCATTCCTACAGTCCTTTTCACCCTTTACTTGGTCTAACTTCACCATGGACAAGTCTTATAGCTATTCGTTACCTATATTATGTCTGCCTTGACACCCACTTTCTACAGGTAGCTTGTGACTTATAGGATTCCATGGACCTCACTTTTCACTTCGAGGATGAAGAAATTTATCCTTTGCTAGAGTAGTTTGGCACTATTCTTAATTGTCACATCATACCTATAGATTGGATCGCAATACCTCAATTGGATTACATACATGTACAAAAGATGGTTTAATTATTTGACATATAGTGTGAGGAGGTACTATATATGCATTGGGCAAGAAGAAAACCCTCATGATCCTTTTCATCAATCTTTTCACTTCAAGAGGCCAAGTTTGGGCAACTTAGGCTAGTATTGTAGTAGCTATTATGATGGGTAATTATTTGTTGTGGAAAGAGGATAAAAAGATTGATATAGAGATTTTACCATTTTTTGAGTAGGCTGAGTCAGTAAGGACCCCCATGCTGACGATCTTGGGTGAAACCATCGTGGCGCTTAACAAGTAGACCTCAATGTGAGTGATTCTTTTTATAGGCAACCTACTATTGCTTCAGGAAAGGATTCCTCTTGTAGTCTCTTGCATGTTCTTTTTTTTTTTTTCTTATTCCCTTTTTTTCTTTTTTTTTCATCTTTTTTTTCTATTGCCCTAACTTTTGGTTGGAATGCCCTTGAGAGTTTTCAATCTAGTGGACTACTCATTTTTGCTTATTCTGCCCATTCTAGTTTTCAACCTAACGAGCTTTTTTTCCTTTTTTTTCTCTTTTTTTTTTTCAAATATGGCTACAAGTGAGATTGGGGATATTGACTGCCTCTGCCATGGGTTTGAGACTCTACTACCCACAAAATCATTTGAATGAGTCAACTATAGAGACCAACTACCATGTTGGACTAGGATAATTAATGCTAGGTTTAAAACCTCTTTTGATCTTCACAAAGTAGATTGATCATCACTAATATTTCAAATAAGTGTTGTTTTTTCATATATGAATCAATCTCTCAAGAACAAATGAAAGGAGTTGATAAACTCCAAAGCGACATGTAAATCGCGACCGCAATCTAGGATTCGCGATCGCGACTCATGTTAAGACATGTTGAAATTTAACTAGGCGAAATCGCAAAGCCATTATTGACTGCGACCCTTGGAAAGGAAGAAGCCAAAATGACACAGACGAATTTGCGGTGAAAC
>CATIWR010368681.1:0-19136 GCA_949677035.1 Omphalea diandra
AATATATATATATATATATATATATATATATATATATATATATATATATATATATATATATATATATCTCTACCATTTTCATGTCAACGTCGTATCTTCAAGCCTGGTGCACGAATGAAAAATTCTTACCACTATCAATTGAACTCTTTTGATTGATGTTTTGATTTTATTATCTTTTTTGTTTTGCATTTAGAAGCAATCATTATGAGTGTGAAAAGTATTGAGATTGGAGGAAGTTTCGATATCTTTGAATGGAATTGAATGTTGAATGTCGTTGATGGTGCAAATGACAATAGAAAGCACAAGAACGACTTAAAAAAATAAGCTAAATTATGCATTCCAAAACTGTTATAATGTTGTTGCATGTAGTGTTTAAAACAAATTATTTATTTGTTAAATAACATAGGATTGTCATGGAAGTATATTTTAATTAACCGTGTTTACAAATGTTTTTCCAGTATGCCTGTTATTTTTAAGCTTATTTTGCATTATGGTGGCATCATTCATGACACTAGCGGAGAGTTTACATATGAAGATGGGGAACATAGAGGCATATGGGATTGTGAGTCTAATAAAATGTAGTATATGTTTGTAATAAATGCATTTTGCCACGTTGGGCAGGTGGAGAAAATTTGCTACTTAATCCCTAACGTACCAATTAATAAAGGAGTGAGATACATTCGAGAAGGGGTAGATGCTGATAGAAGTGTGATAGAAATGTTGAAACGGATATGTGATGGTGAATTTCATTCATATGGAGAAGGAGAATGCCAAATTGAAGTTATTTCTAATGTCAGGATGGAAGAAAATGTTGATGGCAATAATGAATAAGATGAAATAGATGGTCTAGATTATGTTATAGGAGAAGATGTTCATGACGATGAGAATGATGAAGACCTAAGTATTAATGATGAAAAGTATATTAATGTCAGAAAAAAGAAAAGAAAAGATAAACATAATATGGTTCATGATGAAGAAGTAAGGGATGATAGGGAAATGGGGATTAAACTCCCTCTTAATAATTCTAATGTATCAAGAGAAACATCACGTAAAATAGATGATGGTGAGAGGGACTTTAAGAGTAAGCTGAGAAAAGCAAAAGCTATAAGGTATAATCTGAATGTTGATCATAAGGATTTGCACATTAAACTAAGCATGTTATTTAAAGATGCACAATAATTTAAGGTTGTTATTAAAAAATAAGATATATGAAATGGGTGTAAGGTTCTTTGGAAAAAGAGTAGAGGTAAAAAAGTAAATGTGAGGTACATTGATAGTCGTCCTTGGAAGTTTTATGGGTCTGTTAAGCAAGGAGAAAATATAATAAAGGTTATGAGTTATGTGGATGAACATAAATGCTTTACGTGCTCAATAAATAAGCAAGCCACAACTTCATGGTTTGCTCAAGAATTCCTTGAATCTTTTCGGACAAAACCTAAATTTGGACTGAGGACATGGCAAATGAAGTTATGAGAAAGTATGTCTATTGAACCTCTTTGTTCCAAGTCTTATTTTAATGATTGCAAACAAGTCTAAGAGCTAATATTTATCTAAGTTGTTTATGTTAAAACTTGCCAGTATATCAACTTTTTATACTATGATGATTGGAATAAAAATATGGTTGGAAACTCAAAGTATTAGAGAGTAAAGGACAAAGCAAAATTAGCTTGACGAACCAGCGAGTGTTCTTTTCATGCACCAGACATTGTAAACTGGTCAACGACCATTAAAGATATGACAACAAGCATTGGATAAACATTTCAACTAAAGTATAGCTTTTTGGACCTTTCAACAAGTGTTGCCAATATTTTCAATAGGCGTTGGACAATTGCTCTAACATGGCTATGCACATTAAACTTCACAATAAGCTTTGCATTTTCACAATCACAATAAGCATTACACTTTCCCAATAGGTGTTGGACAAAATAACTTGGTTTGAGCAAAACTATCTAGAACTCAAAATAGGCATTGGTCAAACATTGAAAAAACTCTCTAAATCAAGCCAAAGTTTCTAAAACCCCCAATGAGGCACACTTAATATCTCAATAGGCATTGAGCAAATCCAATGGGCATTAGAAGATCTCTAATAGGAGTTGGAAAGATGCTCTAGTTTGAGCCTTAAAGACTGGACCTCTCAATGAGGGACACTCATATCTCAATAGGCATTTAAGGTTTTACTAATGAGCATTACAAATCTTTCAATAGGAGTTGAAAGACTTGAATGGACCTTGAAAAATAGAGCATCTAGTTCATACTTTTTAGAAATCAACAACAAGCTTTGATTCTCCTCCAATAGGCTTTAAAGTTCAAAAGTAATGTCCATTATTTTTTTTTCTAACGGTCATTGAAGAAAAGTGATTTAAGCCTTTGTAAAAGTCAAAAGAGGAACCTTGAGTCAAGTTCTCTCTAACAACTAGTTCCAACGAGAGTTTCGTTAGAGACAATGACCACTGAAGATGTATTTTGTTTGACAACCATCCATTTGCATGAAACCATTGATGGCTATTGTTTTAGCAATAGGCGTAGGGATGTCTCAACCAGTGTTATTTGATCTTAGATGAAATGTTAAGTGAAATCTTTCTCTGTAACGACTAGTTTTTTGTTCATGGTATAAAAAGACCCACTCTCAATAGAAAAATACCTAAAGAACTATTTCATTAAGTGAGTATTGTATTATGAAAGCTTTTTCTCAGTCAAAAAGGTGAAAAAAAGAGTGATCTAGCAATCAAAAGAAGTTGATTATTCAAAACTTATAAAAGTTATCTTCAAAATAGAGTTTAAAGGATAAGTTTTCTAGAAATTCTCTTCACTTTCTCAACCTTATCAAACAAACTTTAAGAGAAGAACTTTTAGTGTCTTTACTGCTTAAGTGAAAAAGTTCTTCCTCCTTCTCAAATTGTTATTATTTAGTTTGAGGAAACCTTAAAAAAACTATATCTTATGAAAGATTTAAGGTAGTACCTGGAAACTACTTTGGGTTAAGGTTAAAAGTCTTTATGATCTACTTGTAAAAGGTTTATCGAGCTTGAAAATCTATCACTTGTAAAGGCTTGGTAAGTTCTTGAAAACTTACTTATGTAAAGGTAGTTGATAATACCTTGAGCTATCAAGATAGTGAAGGCTCTAGTGGAGATACTAAAGGAGAGGACGTAAGCAGGTTTTGTCAAACCTTTATAAATCTTGTATCTTGATTCTTCTTCTTTTTTGCACTTAGATTTAATTTTTAATACTTGTCATTACCCTATTCAACCCTTCCTTTTAGGGTACCAAGGGATAACAATTGGTATCAAGGTTAGTCTCTTCATCAAAGCTTAAAGTGCATAGAGCAAAAATCATAACAAATCATGAAGAATCATAATCCATCAATAAGTCTCCATTCTTCAAGGGAGATGACTATGGTTGCTCGAAGAATCGTATAGATATCTTCCTTGATAGTGAAACCATTGACCTATTAGACATTGTTGAGGAAAGAAGAGAAGTTCTAACAAAGCTAGTTGGAGATGTTATTGTACCTAAGCTAAAAAGTGAGTGGACTATTGAAGAAAAAAAGGCAAACCTCAAAAATAAAAGAACAATGCATGTTCTTCTCTGTGCAATCCATAAATCTTAGTATGCTAAGTTGCAAATATGTGCATCAGCCAAAGAAATATTGGATACATTGCAAACTTAGCATGAAGGAACCAGTGAAGTAAAGAAGAAAAAGATATACATGCACACATACATGTATGAAACATTTGTATAACAACCTGGTATAACTATTACTAATATGTATAACATATTCGTAAACATTATGGGCACTTTCAAAACTTTGGGGAAGTCATATTCAAATAAGGACATGGTGGCTAAAATTATAAGAACACTTTCTAAAGATAAGTGGAAAGTTAAAAAGACAGCTATAGAGGAAGCCAATAAGCTAGAAGCCCTATCACTTGATGAGCTTATGGGAAAACTATTGGCTTATGAGATCACTCTTAAGAAGCCTCATGAAAATATAAGGATGAGAAAGAAAGACTTGGCTCTAAAAGCCAAAGAGGTACATCCTGAATCTCCATCCACCTCTTATTTACTAACATCTTCCTTTTCTAGTGATGATGAAGATAACAATAAAAATGAACATCTTGCCTTCATCACTGATCAAGTAAAGAAATTTCTTTCAAACAAAAAGGGTATAAGGGCAAGGAATTACAAGAGTAAAGGTACCAAGAGTTAAATCACCAACTATGGATGCAATGAGAAACAAAATATAAAATCAGACTGTCGTAAGAATAAGAAA
This sequence comes from Omphalea diandra, assembly GCA_949677035.1. NCBI lineage: Eukaryota > Viridiplantae > Streptophyta > Magnoliopsida > Malpighiales > Euphorbiaceae > Omphalea > Omphalea diandra. The sequence continues at coordinate 4,274 of CATIWR010368681.1, forward strand.
AGCAAGTTCCCTTCTAGAAAGTACACCTCCAAGAAAGGAAGGGAAGTATGGAAAGCTACTTGGGATGACACTAGTGGTTTCAAACCTAATGAAGATGAAATACAAAAGGAGCTAGCTAACCTCTATCTCACGACAACTGAGGAGCATCTAAATGAATTCTCAAGTGAACATTCATCTAACAATGATAATGATAGTGATGATGACAAAGAGGTAAATCCTTTTGAGTCCTACTCTAGAGATATGTTATACTTTATTATCACCAAACTCGCTATGAGCATTAAGACTCTTAAGTTTAATACCTCTTCTCTTCAAAAGGAAAATAAATCTTTGAAAGAAAGTAATAAGAGTTAAGAAACTCTAGCTAAAGTGGTTGAGTCTCTCACAATTAAGAACCTTAAGTTAAAGGAAAATCTCAACAAGTTCACTAAAGGAAATGAGAAGTTAGACTCCATCCTTAAAGCTCACAGAAGTCCATCCATCAAATATGGATTAGGATATAATGTCAAGACTTCAATGACCCCTTCCTATTCTTAAACAATATTTGTTAAGGTCAAAGAGAATAATACTTCTAACCATGTTATGAAGTAGAACATTTCTAAAAAGGGAAATGCCATTAATAATGGCTCAATAAGGAACTCTCAGCACAATCATATACAATTGAGAAAAACTTCCCATATATCACATTATGCTTACATGTATCACTCTCATAAGCCTATAAGGCAATGTGTGCACAAACACAAAAAATTAGCATAACTATGGGTATAGACACACACAACATAAGAGAGTTCTTCACATGAGAAATACTCCTAGACACATTGCTTAATGAAGCTGCTAGTCTAAGAGACACTATATGTATGTACCACTAAGAAGTAGGATACCAGTTCACTTTAATGGTGATTATTTCTATTGTGGTATATATGGCCACATTGCATATCATTATCAATCTAGAAGGCATTATAAGCAATTGGTAAAAGCTAACCTCTTAGGACTCAAGAAGGTAAGAGCAATTAGTAAGAGCTAACCCCCTAAGACTCATGATGAGCAATTGGGTACCTAAGTCATAATCTTCCTTGTTTTGCAAATGTGTTTGAAATCCTAAGTTGGATAATAAAAGTGGTATCATGACAGTGGATGTTCAAAGCATATGACAGAAGAAAAAAAGTTCTTCACACAATTGGAAAAGATTTAAGGTCTTGGAAATGTGTCTTTTAGAGACAATGGCAAAGCCAAAATTGTTGGCATAGGTAAAGTTGGTAAGAATGATAACTCACCTATCCTTAATAAAATATTGCTTATTGATGGACTCAAGCATAATTTGCTAAGTGTAAGTCAATTATGTGACAAAGGTCTTAAAGTCATGTTTGAGCCACAAACATGTTATGTATCAAAGATGAGTGACAATAAAATTTTATTCATTTGTAGAAGAGTTCATAATATTCATGTAATTGATTCAAACTCTCTTGCTAACCATAATGCAAAGTGTTTAGTCTTTATAGTGGATGAAGGTAAAACCTAGTATAAAAGGCTAGGTCATGCGAGCATGGAACTCTTTAATAAGCTAAAGAGAAGAAACTTAGTTGAAGGTCTACCTAAAATCAAGTTCATAAAGGAAAGAGTGTGAGAAGCATGTTAAAAAGGTAAACAAATTAAATCCTTATTCAAAGCCAAGAACAAAGTAAGTTCTTCTAGACTATTGCAATTACTTCATATGAAAATATTTGGTCCCACTAGAGTATCTAGCTTGGTAGACATGCATTATGCATTTGTCATAGTAGATGATTACTCTCGATATACTTGGGTATATTGTTTCTCCCTTACAAGGATTATTGTCTTTGTGCTTTTTAGACCTTTGCCGAGAGAATTCAAAACCAAAAGGATTTGAAAATCTCTTTCATTAGAAGTGACCATGAAGGTGAGTTTGAGAATGCTAAGTTTTATAACTTTTGTGATGAGTATGACATCTCACACAACTTTTCAACTCCTAGGACACCACAACAAAATGATATGGTAGAAAGGAATAATAGAACTCTTTAAGAAATGGCAAGAACCATGTTAAATGAGTATAATCTTCCTAAGTACTTTTGGGATAAATCTGTAAACACTTCTTAATATTTCTTAAATAAAGTCTTGTAAGACAATTGTTAAAGAAAGTTCCATGAGTTATGAACAATAGAAAGCCCAAGATTACATATTTCAAAGTTTTTGGCTGCAAGTGTTTTATTCTAAACACTAAAGAGAACCTTAGTAAATTTGACTCCAAATTCGATGATAGAATTTTCCTTGGATACTCTACAACTTACGAAGGGCATAAAGTCTTCAATAAGAGAACACTTATTATAGAGAAGCGTATACATATTGTATTTGATGAATTTAATCCCACTTCTTAACGAAAAGAAGAGTATGTTGACAATCTTACTAGTCCCATAAGTGAGCTAAATATTAGAGAAAAAGGAAAAACAATATGGATAAGCCACAAGACATAAGGAATGAAGAAAATGAAGAAAATGAAGATCCATCTCTTCTTGCTCCTAGTAAAGAGCGAACTTAGCTAGAAAGGGACTAGATTTTCAAGAAAGATCACCTAAGAGATCTTATTAATGATCCATTAAGTTGGGTAACAACTAGATCATCTTTTAGAAATGCATATGCTAATCTTGCTTTTGTATCCCTTATTAAACTTAAGACCATAGATGAGGCCATTAAAGATGAACATCGAGTTCTTGCTATGCAAGAAGAACTCAATCAATTTGAAAGAAAACAAAGTGTGGACCTTAGTTTCTAGACCTCATAACCATTATATTATTAGAACTAAATGGGTCTTTAGAAATAGACTTGATGAACATGGAGATTTGTTAGGAACAAGGTTCAATTAGTAGCCAACGATTATAACTAAGTAAAAGGGATTGAATTTGATGAGACTTTTGCACCTGTAGCTAGAGTTAAAGCCATAAGAATTCTACTTGCATTTGTCTCTCACATGAATTTCAAGCTATATCAAATGGATGTCAAAAATGTTTTTCTAAATGGGTACATCGATGAGGAAGTGCATGTTGAATAACCCATTGGTTTTGATAGCCATTACTTTCCTTATCATGTGTTCAAGCTAACCAAAGCCCTATATGGCTTGAAGCAAGCTCCAAAAGCTTAGTATGAGAGATGGAGCAACTTTCTAAGTTTTCTCTAAAAGTTTGGCAGACATAACTTTTTTCTTTAAGAAAAAGAAAGGGGACATATTATTAGTGCAAATATACGTAAATGATATCATATTTGGTGCTACTAATGTTTGCTTATGTGAATAATTTTCTAAAGTAATGAAGAGTGAGTTTGAAATGAGCATGATGAGAGAACTTAAATTCTTCCTTGGATTATAAATTAAACAAGGAAAAGAAGGAATCTTCATCAACTAAACCAAATAAGCAAAATAACTAATCAAAAGATTTAGCATGGATAATAGCAAACCTTACAAAACTCTTATAAGTACCAATTTCAAGCTAAGCATGGATGTCCATGGTAAGAATGTAGACCAAAAGCTATATAAGGATATGATTAGTAGTTTACTCTATCTCATAGCCTCTAGACCTGATATTATGTTCAATGTTTGCATATGTGCTAGATATCAATCTAATCATAGAGAGTCTCACTTGTATGCTATGAAACACATAATCAAATATATTATTGGTAACCCTAACTTAAGACTTTGGTATTCAATTAAGTTAAAAGCATTTTCTGATGTTGATTTTGCTGGGTATACCTTAGATAGAAAGAGCACTTCAAGCACATATCAATTACTTAGTCAATGTTTAGTGTCTTAGAGTAGCAAAAAGCAAAATTTAGTTGTTTTATCAACTACTGAAGCTGAGTCTGTAGCAGGTAGCCTGTGCTGTGCCCGAATCCTATGGATGAAATAACAACTTCTTGATTGCAATGTTGTTGTAAAACAAGTTACTATTAAGTGTGATGACACTAGTGCTACAAACTTCTCTAGAAATCCCATTTAGCATTCTAGAAGTAAAACATATAAATATAAGACATCACTTTTTTAGGGATCACACTAATAATGGAGCTAGTGTGTTAGAATTTATTGATACTAATCATCAATTGGCAGATATTTTCACTAAACCTTTTTGTGATGAAAGTATGTAATTCATCAAAAGAAAACTTGGTATGATTGATGGAAATACCTTAGAACAGCTTCAAACAGGTTTATCTCCTTCTTAGTTAATTTATAACCTTTGTTGCTTATGATGATATTTGATCACTATTGAAGTCTTTAGATTTAATAACTAGAGATTTTAATTGTGTATGTTATCGATTAAGTTGTTTAAATGTTAGTTGAATTCATGATCTTTTCATTGAATTTGATCAATAATATTTGTTAGCTAAGCCTTCAAAAAGGTTGTGACTTTGAAAAATCTATTTTAAACTAAGTTTTGATTGAGAAGCATGGTCAACGGTCGTTACGAAGCTTACAACGACCATTGTGTTGCATGCAAATTTCTCAATTTGCTTTTATTGGTCTCCATGATCGTTGTGTATCTCTAATGACCATTGTCACCATTGTTATGGTCGTTACAAACTAGTATCCATCGTTGGCTGAGGAGCACTTGCAAGAGCAAGCTAATGGTCATATCCAATAGTCATTGCCTAACTCATAATAGTTGTTGAACCTTCCCAACAGTCATATTTTTAAAAAAGAGGGAAACCCGTTGAACTTCTATTTAAACCCCTAAAAAACCTAAAATCTTTTTACTTTCTATTTTATCCTCATTTCTCTCTCTCCTAAATTCTGCTGTAATTTTCAACATTTTGCTTGCATCAATCCCTTAAATCATTTATAGCACCTAAAACTAACTCTACCAAGAGATATAAGTAACCTACTATGAAGAACCCCTAACCTTTTTACACTAGCTTAAGCTCCATTAAGAAAAATATAGCATCAATGTTAGCTCAACAAAAGAAAAGAACATCAAAGACATCAAACATAGATTCACGGTAAAAGAAGAAACCCAAGGTAACTGAAACAAAGCAAAACCCCAAAACTAGCTCTAAACTTGCAACTGATCTTCTAACCTAACAATTTTACCTTAAGGATGAAAAAGAAAAATAACTGGCTTAAGAACTGCTAAAGAGACAACTTGGTAGTGGAAAATTTTTGTAATAGAATGATCTTCAAAGGTATGGCTTAACAGAGCAGGTTGAAAGTTTATTGATAGGCATTGGATTGAAACTATTTTGACATATCAAGGAACCTCATACATAGAACTGGCTATAGAATTTCTCACTACTTGGGAAGTCTTAGGAAATGACTATGGTGTTTATGCTAAGGCTGGCTTAATCAAGTTTAGGCTTTTTAGGAAGAAGTACAAGATTAGGCCAAATGTTTGACTCGATGCCTTATTGCTAACTTATCCGATTTGATAAAGCCTTATTCTACCTTTAAAGTGGATGTCGTCTAGTTTTAGAAGACCATAATTGATGGAATAAACAACTACAATAGCATCAATAACAAGGCTTCAAAGATTAAAAGTCAAGCTTTAAGGGTTGCCCATAGGTTCATCAACTAGAACATCAATGAAAGGGGTCAATCAAATGACAATTACACCATGATGGACCTAGTCTACCTCTGGTGCATGAAACATAAGCATAAGGTGAACACAACTTGATTATTGATGCAAAGAATGCATTAGCAAATTGATAAGCCCAATGCCTTTGTGATGGATCACAACATCATAAAGATTACAAAGTTTGTGAAAACCATTCCCAAAACTAAGTTAGAGCTTGAAGACACTGACCTAGTGCTGGAGAAGCTATCTAACAATGAGTCAATTAGGGAGAAAATGCTACTAAGTATAGTATTCTACACATACTTAATAGTGGGCTCATGAAGAAGGTGTTTGAGGAAGGAGAGATTCCTCAATAAGAAGAGGTTCATGAAGAAACTAAAAAAGTTATCAGGGTAGGATTGCAATAGTAGGAGGAATTATAACCAGCACACCTTCTCCATTTGCTCCATCTCTCTCTTTATTTAAGCGGAAGGTGCTTAAGCAGTTGGAAGCCCTTACAAATGTTGTTAAAAGGGTTGAATCCTCTACCTTTGCTCTCCATCAGAAAGTACATCAACTTTAGGGTGAGATGAAGGATATTAACCAAACCTTTGACTGGATTATGGAAGGCTTAAACTTACAACCTTACAGCCCAAGTATCTATAAGCAGCTAGAGACACCAAAAGATCTTTTCAAGTAATAAGATATTCCTTAAGAGTTTAAGGAACCTACACTACTAGTAGAGCTTAAGAGCCAAGAGCAACCCAAAGAGCTATGACCATCCTTAGAACCTCAAGATCCAACCCATTCCTCACTCTCTAAAACACCTCCTCATAAGTCTTCTACATGATTATTTTATTTCTTTTTGTTTCTTTTATTTTTCAAAAATTAGCTGATGATTAGACCACATCTCTTTTTGCAATGTAAAGTTAACTATTGTCTATTGTAAAATAAATTATTCTAATGAATATATGGTTCATTTTATGCTTTTTTACTTGATCTTTCACTTTGTTTGCTTCTTTTTGATAATGACAAAGGGGAGAAGTATTATAAAATATGGTGCATATAATATAAGCATATCTTAAGGGGGAGTGTGTGTGTGTGTGTGTGTGTGTGTGTGTGTGTGTGTGTGTGTGTGTATATATATATATATATATCTTCCTACTGCTTTTGTTAGACTATTTGTCACCATAAAAAAAGAGGAGAATGTTGAACTTCATGGTTCTAAGTCTTGTTTTGATGATTACAAAGAAGTCTAAGAGTTAATATTTATCCAAGTTATTTGTATAAATAGGTATATCAACTTTTTGGACTATAACGATTGGAATAAAAATCATGGTTGGAAACAAAGTATTAGAGAGTGAAGGTCAAAGCAAACTCAGCCTAATGAACCAACGAGTGTCGTCTTCATGCAACATGCATTATAGACTGACTAACGACCATTGTAGATATCACAACAAACGATGGAGAAACACTTTAACTAAAGTATAGCTTTCTAGACCTTTTAAAAAGTGTTGCCCATATTCCAAACAAGTGTTAGACAATTGCCTCTAATATGGCTATGCACATTAAACTTTGCAACGAGAGTTGTATTTTCACAACGAGCGTTGATCTTGCGCTTACAACAAGATTTAGATTTTCACAATAGATGTTGGACAAAGTGCCTTAGTTTGAGCAAAACTATCTAGAATTCACAACAGGCATTGGTCCTTATCAACAAGCATTGAAAAAAGCTCTCTAAATTAAGCCAAAGTCTCTAGACCCCCAACAAAGGACACTCGATATCTTAACAGACATTGAGCACATCTAACGAGCATTATAAGATCTCAAACAGGCATTGGAAAGATGCTCTAGTTTAAGAGCTTTAAGCATTAGACCCCTTAACAAGGGACACTCATATCTCAACAGGCATTGAAGGTTCTATCAATAGGCATTGCAAATCTTTTAACAGAAGTTGAAGGACTTGAATAGACCTTGAAAAAATAGAGCATTTAGTTTATACTTTTTGAAAATCAACAATAGGCTTTGATCCTCCTCTAACGGGCTTTAAAATTCAAATGTAATGACTGTTATTTTTATTTAATAATCATTGAAGAAAAAATGATTTAAGCCTTTACAGAAGTCAAAGGAGGAGCCTTGAGTCAAGTTCTCTCTAGTAACTAGTTCCAATGGGCATTTCATTAGAGCCAATGACCGTTGAAGATGTATTTTGTTTAACAACTACCCGTTTGCATGAAACCAATGATGGTTGTTATCTTAGCAATAGGCGTAAGGATGTCTCAACGAGAGTTACTTGATCTTAGATAAAATGTGAAGTGAAAGCTTTCTCTTTAACAACTAGTTTTTTGTTCACGGCATGAAAGGACTTGCTCTCAATAAAAATACGTAAAGAACTATTCCATTAAGTGAGTATTCTATTGTGAATGAATTTCTCAATAAAAAAGGTGAAAAAAAAAGCAATCTAACAATTAAAAGAAGTTGATTATGCAAAATTTGCAAAATTAGTCTTCAAAACAGAGTTTGAAGGATAAGTTATCCAAAAATTCTCTCGACATTCACAACCTGATCAAGCATACGTTGTGAGAAAAACTTTTAGAGTCTTTATTGCTTGAGTGAAAAAGTTCTTCCTCCTTTTCAAATTGTTGTATTTAGTTTGAGGAAACTTTATGTTAGGAAACCTTAAAAAAAACTAGATCTTGTGAAAAGTTTAAGGTAGTACTTGAAAACTACTTTGGGTTATGGTTAGTAGTCTTTGTGATCTACTTGTAAGAGGTGGATAGAGCCTGAAAATCTATCACTTGTAAAGGCTTGGTAAGTGCCCAAAAACTTACTTGTGTAAAAATAATTGATAACACCTTGAGCTATTAAGATAGTAAAGGTTCTAATGGAGATACTAGAGGAGAGGACATAGGCTAGTTGTGCCAAATCTCTATAATTCTTGTGTCTTGATTCTTCATCTTTTTCACACTCAAATTTAATTTTTAATACTTATCATTACCTTATTCAACCCCCCTTCTTAGTCACCAATGGATAATAATGCCATTTTTGTAACCTTAGTTTAGTGTTATAGAGCTAAACAAAAAGCCTTAACCCAACTCAGGGGTGACTTAAAGGGCATTATGCAAAATTAGGTTCTTATGTTGCAAAACTTTAGAAAATGGATAAGGAAAGTAGATTTGAACTTAAGTTTGATGAGGTAGAATGTAATAAGGAGTGTGCAGTATTTCAAAAATTTTATATTGAATTTAGTAATATGAGAAAAGGTTTCTTAAAACGATATAAGCATATATTAGGATTTGATGGTTGGATTTTAAAAATAGATGTGACTGGAGCACTATTGACAGTTGTTTCAAAAGATGGAAATGATCAAATTTACCTTGTGGTTTGGGCAATTGTAGAAGGGGAGAAACAAGTAAGAAGGAAATGGTTTTCGAAATTTCTATTTGAAGAGTTTGGAATTATTAGTGGATTTGGATGGTCCTATATAAGTGACTGGCAAAAGATGACACTTTTACTTTTTTTTTTTGTACTCATTTATGTCATGTTATGTGTAATAACATAATGATTTATGTGATTATTGATTGTAGGGTCTCATTAATGTTATTTAAGAACTAGCAACACATGTTGAACATAGAAACTGTGTATGGCACTTCTATTGTAATTATTGGAAAAATCATAAAGGAGAAAATTTCAAAAAGTTGTTTTAGAATGATGCAAATAACTCTCATGAACCTGGACCTCAAGCTTTTCTATAACTTATAAAGTAAAAGTCAGTTGATGCTTATGATGAGTTCATGAGAAGGCAACCTACTATTTTCTATAAGTCTTACATCCAAACTTAGTGTAAAAATGACATGATATATAATAATTGTTATGAGACATTCAATTTAAGATTACTAATGCTAGGAAAAAGCTAGTCATAGATATGCTTGAAGAGATGAGGACTTACTTGATGACTAGTATGCATTCTCATTACAATAAAATGTTGAAGTGTTATGTCTTAGGATTATGAAGAAACTCAAGGAAATTAAGTGGTAGACTCGATTTTATTCTATAAAGCCTAATGTTAGGGGCAAGTTCTAAGTTACACAGTCTGATGAGCAATATATGGTAGTTTTGGTGAACAAAACTTATAGTTGTAGGTATTTTGAAATAAGTGATATACCATGCTTACATATTTGTGCTACTATAAATTTCAAGAAATAGGATCCTATCACTTATGTTCATGAGTACTACCATATAAGGAGATACTTGGTAGCTTATAAACATGCATTGGAACCATTGAATGGTGCACAAATGTGCCAAAGGTATCTAGTCCAATTATCTTGCCACTAAAGTCCCAAAAAATGCTTAATAGGCCAAAGAGAAATAGAGTTAAAGCTCCCGATGAGCAGTGCAAATATCAAATTAAGAAAAGTAAAAAGGGAATTCAAATGCAATGTCAAATTTTTTTCACTTATGGACACAACAAAAGATCTTGTCCTAAGAAGAACAATCCTTCACCAAAACCAACACTTCAAGTAAAAGCTATCAACTAATATTTAATTATTGATGTTTATCAAGCAATTAATTTATGTGTTGATTATTTTTTCCATTAGGTCAAGATGGGAAGACCATGGAAAAATAGTCCTTCAGTTGAGACATCAAAGAATACTCAATCAAATACAGTGTAAAATAAGGAGAGGGGACAAGTAAATTAATTTCACAAGATATCATTAGAGTACTATATTCCTTTTGTTTATAACTATGCAATCTAATTTTTGATACGTTTTCCATGTTTAGGTTAGACAAAAATTTGGTGTAAAAATTTTTCTAACATAGGAAACACATATGTTAGGGTAATAATTCATCTTGAAGTCATCATTAAATTATATTTTTTAGTGTTACTTCATAATTTTAAGACCTTTGTTAAAAATTATAGATGCTTAGAGAAAGGACGGTTAAGACTGTCATTGGAGTTGTTGCAACAACTGTTGTCACTAAAGCTTCTATATCGAGTGAGCCATCATCAAGTGGATCAAGGATCAATCAAGATATTAGCTTAGGCACTTAGAATTCCGTAGTTAATGATAATGCTGGAATTTGAACATAATGCTGGAATTTTTTATTTTTTTGGTATAGAGATACAAACTCGCTATATATTTTGATGGTAATTATTATCTTTGATGTAATTTACAAACCTTAAACTAGAAACTCATATGGTAATGCTTGTAAATTATTTGGCAATGCCTCTATAGGTTGTAAGCATCAGATTATGGACCTTTGGATGCAAAGCCTGATGATAAAAATCATTAAATGCACTTCCAAAATGCAAGAAAAATTGCCAAAGGAAGAGCTAAAGGCCTTAAGAAACCTTAAAAAAGCCCAAAGCCAAGCCTAAGACCAAAGCCCAAAGCCAAGCCCACAACCAAAGCCCAATCTACCAGCTTGAGCAAATAGGTTGTATAGCCTATTAAGCCAGATTGTACAACCTGGAAATTAGGGTTGTACAACCCACATCCAGGGTTATACAACCCTCTTTTAAACCCTAACCCCACAACCTTCCAGAACTAGTGCCCCCCTTAATCCTTAAGATTGTACAACACTGATAGATGGATGCACAACCTATTTTTTTTTATTATACAACCCATGTGTAAACCCTAATTCTAAGGGATCCATCTCCCTCTCTATGATTGGATATAAACATTTTGTAACTAGAACCATTTTTGTCTTTGTGCACTCATCCATCACTTATAAAATACCCCCTCATTTGAAGAAAGAGGAAGAGGCTTGGAAACCCTAACAAAGCTCTACCAAAATTTCTCCTCAAATCATACTTAGCACAAAAACCTGAAACCCTAACTCATCCTAAGGTAGAAAAAGACTTAATCTTTATACTTCAGTTTATGTCTTAAGCATTTTATAAGATATAAATCATTTAGTGAGCCTCTTAAGGCAAAAGGTCATCTAAGAAGATATCCAAGACCCCTTTATTCTTTTCTTCTTCTTCTCCTCTTTTTCTTTTTCTATTTTCAAAAACCTAAGAATTTGGGGCTATACATACTTGAATGTAGTATGTACAACCTAAGAACCTGGTTGCACAACCCTAATAGTATATTGTACAACCTTGTTTTCCTATAATAGTTTTGCAAAATCCCTCATTTTCTTCCCTAGATTCCCCTTTTTTTCAAAGTTATTTTATATGCTTACTCTAATGGAAGAATGGGATGAGGCCTAATGGCCTAGGACACCTATTCACTTTAAAAGTGGAGCTTTGATAGACTTTAAAGTGATTTTTGTGGTTTATCTTGTGCAAATGTTTCTGTTTTTTTAATTTTTTGTTTTATTTTGATCATTTTAGGGTAGTGGCCAAGTGAGGGACTGAGCATTTTAAAGATTTTGAGAGTTCTTCTTATGATTATGTTTATGTTTAAAGTATATGAATATGATTTTGGCTTTGCAATTTCCCCTTTTACTAATGGTATTCTAATACATGTGATGGTTAGTAGTGTTTATGGATGCCATGCTCTTTGAGAGCAACATAGGGAGAGGATTCATCAATCCTAGGATCTCTTTTGTGATGTCTTTTGCCTTTTGCCATTAGAAATTCTCTAATGCTTGCATTTTCATGCTAATATTTCTTTATGCCTCATAACTCACAAATTTATGTTTATTTGGTATTATTAAATGTTCCATATGATATTGGGATGTGATATTATGGACTTAGATGCATACTTAGGAACCTTTACATAGGAGAGATGGTAATGTGTGTTATGTTCTTTCTTTGTGCTTTGAGTTTATTTGGTTTATCTTATATCCTTTTCATTTACTAACTTGTTTTCTTCCTATGTTATAGGTGTCTTTACTTGAGTTAGACCATTTATTTGGTCTTAACCATCATCCTATATGATTATGGATGATTGTGATGTGTGATGTGTATGGATATGCATCATGATACCTATACCCTAATGTACACTTCCCTTTGGATTAATGGTAAAATTTGATTAGCTTGATTATGCTAGAGGCATGCTTAGGACCATTAATCAGACTAATCAATAACTCAGTTAAAATATTAAAAGTGAATGAAAGATGTTCGAAGGTCGGATCCCAATATCCAGGTGGCTTAGGGTACCTAACCTTTTTCCTAATCCATACGTAATTTTTGAACCCAATTTCTGATGGGATAAAGACAAAACGAGCCTTTTAATTGACTTAGATTAGGTTTAGAATTTTCCTTCCCTAGATTTTTATCTCGGCCAAAGTCGAGTGGTGACACCACATTTCTCAGAGATAGTACCAACCTATTGTCCTACATTTGGTCCCCCCGATGACCATTATTTTAGACTTGGGGCTTTAGATTGTGTAAGGCCTAAAAGGATCCCTTGTTGGTCTAAACACATACCATATTTTAAGGTCATTGCTAATGTAAAGACCCCCTATCCCCTCAATCCCTTATTGATCGATAAAAGGATGGAGACATAAGTAAAATTCCACTAGTTCGAGTGAAACCTAAGACGACTACAGTGGCGTCTCTACTAAGGACTAAAAATTTACTTTGCATTCAATTTCTGGTTCACTTTTAATATTTTAAACTTCATATTAAGTAAGTCCATTGCATTCATGTAGCCTCCATACTTTACCACAAGTACTAGGTTGCCCTTAGATAAATCGATGGTCCCCCAAACTTGAGACTTAAGCTCAATTCGACCTCAGGAGATTATAAGGCAAATTCATCACTCATGTGCCTAATACCTTCAGGTATATCGAATGAGGGCTTATAGCAATCGCCCTCCAAGCTTATGGAACCCATCAGCTATAACAACCCTCTCAACCATTAGGTGCATGTAGGAGCCAATAGTACATTTTAATATGACTCCCCACTTGTTTGCACTTTTTAAAAAAAGAGTGAAAGTCTCAAAGAACATGGTTAGTTATCCCTAATGTACTCATAAATGTTACCCTACCCCTTTTGATGTAATTATCTCTCACATGTAAATACTTATGTATTCCTCCTTCCCTATCATGTAAATAATTTCTATGTGCATCCCTTTCTCCTTAAAGGGATATCTTTCCTTTCATGTACATATTCTTTTAAATAATATAAAGGGTTCTTCCTTTTAGTACCTTTGTATATATGTTTTTTTTTTAGACTAACACTTTTTAGTCCAAGGTGAACCCATATATTCTTTACCCCATAATGGGATAAGAATGAGATATAACACCCATTTCCATAGATTAAGCATGATATTCATGTCAAAGTATTCATATGTATAAAGGTTGGCTCATCATTCATACACAATCCAACATGTATTTAATGCACACATATGTTAACCCATTTAATATTGGTAACCATAAACTGAGGCCTATCTAGGTATATGTACATAACACAAGAAGAGAAAAATAGTTAGAATTTGGCCGATGACCTATGCTCCATGTGTTTGTATGCAAAACTTTATACTCTAAAGTACCCAAACCTTATGCTTCAGTATCTAAAAAAACATAATTATGATTTGGTGAGTCATGACTCAATGAATAAAAACAATAATCAAATTCTAATGGCACAACAAATAATCAAATATCATTAAGATACATTACAAGTATGATAATTGACTATGCAAGTGCAATTGTAATAGGTTTATTTTGTCATGACCCCGCAAGGCAAACACTGCTCCCAGGAATTCATATGATTCAAGTGACATTTGATTTTGTTAGCCAACATATAACATGTGATTCATTTGATCAATAACATGTGCCATAATAAGATATATTGGTCCCTTTTCCAACTGATTTGCAAGTGTTTGACAAGCATATCATAACATCCTTTTAGCTTCATATGCAAGTGTTCATTCACAATGGTATACCAAATAATCATTAAGATCATATAATTCTCACTTGACTTGTATTCATATGTAAAATGTCACAATTCAATCACATATACACGTAATAAGACACAACCACTAGAATCTAATTATGGCTTTTACTCATCTTTGATGCAACGAACCTTAATGGTAGGTTTGGACCTCTCTCTTAGGCTTCCTCAATGTGTTGAGATCCTAACATTTAATACATGTATCATTATAAAATATCAAAACGAGTTTGCATGCATGGTATGCAACTATGGCTATGTTCCATACAAGTGGACCTAGTATTTAAGTTTATTATTCTTGTATGGTAACCTGACCTTACTGCACTCTTATAGCATATATATATATATATATATATATATATATATATATATATATATATATATATATATATATTTATAGATAAACAAGACACATAAATGAATAAAATAATCAAAAATTAGGTCACTATAAGACAGAGAAGAAAGATAGTGTATT